>JAPYZP010000935.1:0-19605 GCA_030522985.1 Torymus sinensis | reverse complement strand
GTGAAGTCATACACCATGGGTGAGGGGCGGGGTGGGGGAGGGGGGCGGTAGATGGGTGAGGTGGTGGGGGGAGCCAGAAACCCCCTAGCTATACTACTCTGGCGAACGCAGCTGACCTCCGACCCCTCGTCCTCTTTCTCTCCGAGCGCTCTTTATCGATGACTTCTTCTTCTTTGCCGACTCTTTCTCCTCCGCGGGCGCAGGCAGATATGTATATATAGGTATGAGAGCGCACGCACCCACACCGAGTCTCCGGGGCGAGCGGGCGCGTGCAATTATCCTACGCACGCGTGGGCGAGCGATCCTCTTCCCACCTCTTCCTTCCCGAGCGCTGCCTTCCCCGAGAGCGAACGGACTTTTATCCGAGGGCCTTCTACGCGCGCGCGCGCGCTTATCTCTCTGGGCGAGCCCGCACAGCGCCCGCAGAAAAAGGCACTTTGCTGCTTTTCGAATCATCGCCTTTCGCCAGAGTCTGCGCGCATGCACGCCTGCGTGTGGATATATACTTTTATCTCGTTTACTTTTTTCCCTGTTTCACTCGCTCGCGGAGCCCGCCTGCTGCTTTTCGCCCGCGTTCGCCTCAAATTTCGCCAATCAGATGTGCCTCGCGAGAGTGTGGACTGCCGGTGTGCGAGCATCGCGTGTGTACGTACTGTGAAGTGAGTTCTTATTCTGCTAATTGTGTTGAGACAGTGCGGTTATTATAGTTTTATTTCGCATACATTTTTTTTTAATTTATCTCTTAAAAAATGAAACAAAAGTATATGCGTAAAATTAATGTTGCGGAAGAGCTTGCCAAATGGAAGTAACAGAAGTTTTTCAGATAATAAAACTATACTGATTTTTTTCGGTATTTATTTATTTTGAACCGCGTACCTGTTTAAAGCTGAGTTAAATTTGCAATGTAAATATATATCATTCTGGAGTGGGGCGTTTCCTAAAAAAAAATATATCCGTGCTCCTGAACCAAACGATTAACGGATTTATTTCGATTCACAACCTGCTTCAAACAAACATTAACGAAATTTTAAAAACCCGGACAAAATATTTAATAATAATAAAAATACTTTTTTGGAAGACAATCGTAAAACGAGTGTTATAATAAAATAAATTGTTCGCAAATGCGAGATTCTTAAAGAAATTTTATAACTCCTTGGTAAATATACGTATGTATACGCTTTTAAAAATTATTGATAATCCCATGAGAAAATAAATACGAAAATGATAATCATTAGAAAGTAAAGACATAATAATACGGTTCCCGCAGCAAAAACGCTCGAATTCTGACTCTCTGCGAAAATGCGAGTCGGCCGCCCGCCCGCGCGCTCCTTCTCTCTCTCTCTGTCTCTCTCACACATGTGTTTACGACAGGTCACGCATAATAACGGGTTATCGCGTGCGTGCGGCGGTCGGTCTCATACTGAATTCGCGACACACGTATATATACTCGCGCGTGCACGCGCTGCGACAAAGTTGGAGGGGCGGCGCGCGTTCCCTTCCCAGAGATCATTTTCGAGCTGGAACATCCTCCTACGCGGCGTGCCTCCTATAATTAATAGTGCGCATACGTGAAACTTGTCTATACCTTCGATTCGCACGAAGCGCATGATGGCGCTTTATAGCCGTTTCACACGCATAAGAAAGCCTTTTCGACTTTTTCTTTCTTTTCGGACTCTGACTTTTCAAAGCGTTAATGCATAATTGTGCCGTGTATACTGATGATTACGAGTGCGTTTAACATGGATATTTTTGCTAGCTTGACAAAGTGCTAAATGCTAATGTAAAAAAAGCAATGATATTTTGCTAGATAAAATAATCGCGAGAAACATCTCGATTGTGATAAGTATCGCATTCAATTACACGCTTTCTACCTTTAACGCACGTATTATATTTAAAATTTATTAAAACCTTCTTGTGGCTATTGACGATCGAACCCGTCATCTTCATGGCGCGATTAGAATCTATATAAATCTCGATGTCGAGAGGTAAAAGAACAATAAGATTTTCTAAATCAATAATATTGGATGCTTAACAGCTTCTATTTTTACTCGCCTCGGTTTCCATAAATTACTTTATGGTTTGAACAACGGGCAGCTCACCATTTCGCAATTATAAAGTCAACTGTTTATAAAGCGCTGCAGAACATTAATTTTAATATCCTCCATTTCAGAGAAAAAAAAATCAAGTAATATTGCACTATCAGACTAAAAATATCCTTCATAGATTTCCAATTATGTTTACATCTGTCTTCAATGCGAACCAATTATTAAAAAATTTTAATAGCCTTAAATTATTTTAACGACCGAGTTAAAAAGAACTAATAATCGCTCTTATGAAAGTTGTGCAAAGAAGCTTATCACGTTATCTCGATTCATCTATTCAATAGAAATATAAATTGCAACGATTCTTGATTAATTCAGTCGGTTTTTAGAAGTTATTAAGTATTCTCGATTCTTGCGTCATATGAATAATATCGTAACTGCCAACCAGAAGTTCCACACGTGGGAAACAGTAGGTAACGATGATATTCATATTAATTTGTCTATAGATCGGTTTACGAGCGATGACTCGCACTTAATAAACCAAGTAATTAAGAGTGTAATTAACTGAAGTTCTAAATACAGACAGGTGTTGCAAAAGAACGGATTACTCGTGACCTTACCGCTCATACTCTATTGGATAAAACATGAATTATATTTTTCTATTCAACATTGAAATGCCTATTGAGTACAATGTAGTAGCTTTGGTCTTACTATAAATTTTTGAAGAATTTATTCGTTCTCATACTTTTATAACTTTTTCTAGAAAAAGTCGTGAATAAAATTTATGTAGCTACTTTGAGAAACACGTACTTATAACCACAAATTTTCCAGACATGACTAACCGAATATCGAGAAAACTAATAAATTGTTACTTGTTACGTAATATCAATTATTATTACGATTTCATTGAAAAAATTATCAAGTTTTATAGAAATAAGTTTAATATAACTTTGCTTATTAGTTTGGATATATTTCAGACTATCGTTTATTTTTGTTGGCACGTACGTAGCAGTTACGCAATAAAACGCGCGTGTATAACAATCTCGAAATTCTTACTTCATCATATGGTAGCGAAAGGTAACTTTAAAATTCGCAAAGCATTTCCTGATGCAATTATTATTATTATTAGAACGTTCAAGGTGTATCAGAGTCATGTATTTCGCCTTTATGAAACACAGTCGATATTTTCATTATTGTGATTTTGAAAATCCCGCGGTTCTTTATCTATCTGCGATTGCATTTAATGAATCTATTCATTTCCAGCGCATTGAAATATTGACAAAAAATATACTCCACGCCTATCGCGATCAACGAAATTTCTCGGCAATAAATACGTTTCGCTCGTGAATGTAATAAAACGAGCCCGACTGCAAAGGGAACTTCCAACAAAGCATTTTTAATTTAATGGAAAGAAAATAAAGAATATTACAGCGGGCTCGATATCAATTTGAGAGTGAATTTTCAGGTAAACTCGAGGAGCAGCGCTATAAAAATAAAGAAACAGAAGGCAGGCGACGAAGACAAGAAAAGGCGAGGCGAGGCGAGAGAAAAAAGGTAGACACCGGGAGAAAGAATCGGTGAATAGGGCTCTTAAGATAATCTGGATAAAATAAAGTTTCCCATGCGCGCGCCCAGCAATAGGTATAGAGCGAAGTATAGGCGTTCGCGCGAACGCGATGAGAAGGAGTAGGGATTACCTCCCTGGGTGTCAAAAAAAAAAGAGAAGCAATTAGCCGGCTCGAAAGAGATATATTAGAATGGTCGGTTCACGCCGCCGCGCTGCTGCATACATCTTCGCTCGTAATTCACGGAGAAAACGCGTCACCTCCGGAGGCGCTGGAAAACGCCTCTCGGCCCAGCGCCTTATCTCGGGAATATATCTCCATACGCTTCCGGAAACTGTCCGTCTCTTTTTCGGAGGATGCGTGCGCGCGCGCGAGATCGTGTCTATATATATAGGTACGGGGCGCGAAAATCCCCTACGCGTCGAGAGCGAGATCGGCTCGCGATAGCGCGCACGATGAACGGCTGCTGCGCTTACATTATGCGGGGGGCTACTTTTTGTCGACTTTCCTTCAAAATAAGCCATTCCGGGTCGGCCCGGCCGCACGAAATTAACGAGCCGCTTTTTACCTCAAAACAGACAAATTCCGTAGCTGGCTGAGCGGCCCGATGACTTATCTGTGTTTTTTTCCCGAAACTTAGCCTAAGAAGACAATAAAACGAGAATGACACAAGACGGCAGCAGCCGCACACAGCGCGATCCGTGCGACTTGAGTTCGATTTTCGGAGACGCGTAACCCGATACTTTTCGTAACGGAGTCGGCATTTAACGTCAATTCCGTGCGGGCCGGGATGTACTGCGTCTGTGAGAAACCACCTCGCTGTTAATTATCATACACATTTTTATGCTTTTTATATTCAAATGGGCTATTGTTCAGTAACCCGAGAACAATATGTTTTAAATTATATTTGACCACGCGGTGGCTTTAATTCAGTTACGCATTCGGTCACAATGATTCAGAAATATATTCTAGAATGGCATTTTTTTAATAATGATCTCAGATCTGCATCTGTGCCTATACGTCGTACTGCGAATATATCTAAATGTTAAAAAAAAAAAAAGAAAGAGATTATTCTGGGAAAATGAATTTGATGAAAGAGCTCGATGAAGGAGGAAAACGTCGTCACTCAATTTGGCTCTAAAAGCAAACACACTTAGGTGGAAACTGATAAACGAGCAAATGATCGGGCTAAAATATCGATTATAATCGAGATAAGCGCCGCGCGCTTAATAATACCAATCTCGCGCTGCGCCGGTGATGCGGCCGAGTGGCGAGGATATCACGCACTCGGCTCGCGGCGATGTTCTCATGAATGAAGCTCGTGCGCTCGCGCCGCCTCTTGTAATCGTATAGAATTTCTGGCGAGAACCACTAAGCAATTTATTCCCATATAAGGAGCCAGCGTCCGAAGTGTCATCAGTTCTCTCTCTCTCTCTCTCTCCTTTCCTCTCGAGTGCGTATACCTGTAGCCCCTGCCTCGTGGATGCCCGAATGGAGATAGCGTGTACCGGTATATACATATATAAGCAAAGCAGAGAGAGAGAGAGAGAGATTTTGGGAGTCGCGAGGGGGTTCGGCGAGTAATTTGTCGTGCGACCACCTCGGGGAATGTTCAAATGAATTGCCCGAAGAGGGAGAGAGAGAGAGAGAGAGGAGTGAGAGAGCGAGAGAGTAGCCGCGGGAACGCGGAGGACTTTATCGGCGCGACATCTTGTTGGGGAATACGGGCCTGACAGGAATAAGGGGTCCCTCGCGAGAGTGAGCGAGAAGAGAGGGAGACGAGGACGGCGACGACGACGAAGCGCGCCTCGATATATAGGATTCCCTCTATAGGAAGAGGAGACTTACCTCCCAGTAGGTTTATTGCTCAATCCGCGGCTCGCTCGCGCGGTTAATAGATTCGTCTTCCCCGACGAAATGCCGGGGGACCCACTGGCACTAGCAGCACGCGCACAAGTGTGTGTGTGTATATATATCCACTCGCGTTTATCCTCGCGGCTCATCGACAGGCTTGTACGCTCATCTACCGCCGCGCGGGTAGCGCTTAATTTTCGTCAAGTACCTTTCCTGAGCTCCGCATTTAGCGGGAGACGCTCGTTAGTTACTGCCACTTCTTTATGGGTCTATTATTCTAACAGGCTCCTACGATTAAGTCTACGGACGCCGCTGCTATATTGAAATTTCATATAACGCTCGGAATGAGAAAAAAAAGTTATATATTTTCATCTAAATAAAGATCCTAAACTTGACCTCAATACGAATACCGTTAAACGGTGAAAACTGCAAACGAGAGTCGGAAACGTATACAACTTTTCTCCGGTGCGTCAAAAAGTAATTTCACGTCAACATCCGCCCACAGACCTTTGTCACTTCATTATTCCAATATCCATCATATTGACAGTAAACACAGCGCAGCGAAGCCGCACGCTAAAGACTTTGCATAATCCCTCGCACCCTCCTGGACTCTCCACGCGCGCTGTCCGCACGAAGCAAAACATTTGCCCGAGCTTATTTCGTTCATCTCCTCTTTCCTACACTCCGTAATTACACAGTTCCATTCTAAACAGACACGAGAGCGGAAAGACGCGGCCAGGTGAAAGTCTCTCCCATATGCGCTCGTCCGCAGGAAAGCGCGTCATTAACGTCGCGGGAGCCGTGGCGTCTGCGGCCCTCCTCCGGCGCGCGAAAGGTGCGGGTCGTATAAACAGAGAGAAAGCACTTGTGTGTGCGTGTGTGTGTATGCGTGGAACTTTGTTTAAGTGTCACAGATCATCGGTGTGATAAGAACTGCGTCGGCCGCCGCCCGCGTCGTCATCCCTTACGGCTGCGGCTGCTGCTGCTCCTGCTGTTGGCTAACACTAAACTTTATCTCGGATCCCCTCGGCCCACCATCGCCTTTCTTACCTGGACCTTGCCTGCACACACACACACACATGCATCGGCTGTGTTTATGCACCTAACACCTAACGGACACCACACCTTATTTCTTTATTCCTTTTCCCTTCCTCTCCGCGCGCATTCTGTTCTCATGTCCCCCCTCCGACACTCTCGCCTCGTCTTACCGCACGCACGCGCGCACGACGACTTAACCGTAAGCTTTTCTCTCTCAGCGGCCATTGATTTATCTAATTTCCCGCTTTTTCCGTCTCTTTCGTCTACGCTCGAACGAGAGGAGGATGTGCGGGGATCGAATCGGCGCGGAAACGCGTCGTTTTCTCTCCGTGCTCTTGTAATTGCTGCAGGAAGTGAATTAGAGACAAACGCGCTCGTAGGTGGATATGCCGAGAAGAGCGAGGGAGAGATAGAGAAAGAGAGTAGGTTCACTTCCTCTCGGCGAACGCAGACTCTCCGTATTTCTCGTGTCTATGTAAATCTGACGAGGGAGTTCATACATCATGGTATTTTTTTCGGTTGGCATATGTAAGACTTTTAAGAGGAGAGTGGGGGCAGACTTTTTCCTTGCCGTACGAGCTCGCGGACAAGTTATTGGCCTTTGGTTTGCGCGAAATGCCGCGAACATCGATTATACATTTCTGAGGCTGTGTCGGCTATTAGACGATGCATGCAGTACCGCGCACAATGCGCGTCTATATATACCTTCTCTTCGCCATGTACATCATTTTACGCGAGTATTGTGCGCATTCTACGGACGCCGTATATTTTTCAGTGCTTTATTTGTCATAAAATTTTTTACGCAGACTCGAAATTCATGCATATATAGTATTAGAGGTACGTGTATATAACACCGCCGTTTTGTAATTTAGGAATTAAAATTTGTTTTTATTCCATTTTTGGAATTTACATTATGAAATTTCATCAAAGTACCTACTAGTTTCCTAATCGTTCGAGATGAAACACATAAACTATAATGAAATATGGGTAAAACCAGCCACGGGATTTTTATTGCACAACTATCATACAGCCGAAATTTATTAATCATGATTGAAATATTGAAATATGATTTCGTAAAGAGCTGATTAAATTACGACCGCGTATCGATTACGTTCCATATTTTTCAAATTTTATCACACACGACTGTCGCAATTTATTGGCAATATCGGAGCGAGGCGCGTCTTTGAATAAAAAGGGAATTAGCATTTAAATAAACGGTTCGTCATAGGCAATCGTGTCACGACGAGTTCCTTTGAAAATCGCGACTGTTGGTATGGGACGCGAGAGGCGAAAATCCAAAAAGGCATAAATAATAACACTCGCGCCGAAATTGCAAAAGCCCGCGTGGCGCGGCGAGAAAAAAATCTCCGGAGCCTTCTCGACTGTTAACCTTCTACGCGAGTGCGAGCAGGAGGCTGACTGACAGCCTCTAGTGCTGTATATACACCGTCTTCACGGGGGGCCTCGCCCGGTCTCCCGGCGCGCTAGCATGTCGCGCGCTGCTGTCTCCTCGCGCGCGCACCCACACGCGCCCACGCCGCTTATTAGGCGCTTTTCGGCGGCGGCGGCCCATTTTTTCCCCGATCTTATTGTGCCGATTATCGATCCCGCGCGCCCAGGCCGACAGAGAGCTGAGCGCCACTCGTTAGAGAGCTCGCGCTCGCGGGAAATTTATTTAACGGTTTTACGAACTGCTGAAACGCCGCGGTAATGGACTCGTCGTTGCGCCCGCTCGATCGCCGTATAGCGAGCTATTTATGGGGAGTCTACGTCGTTCCGGCCGGCCTTACTTTCCGAGCTTTACGTTTATTTTCATTGTCGCTAATACGCTGGGAAGCGCGTGCCTTTATATTGGGCGCGACTGCGCGAATAATCCTGTTACGCAGACGCGCATTCTTTACGGGCGCTGTCTCTCGCTCGTTTTGTCGCGCGCGCGCGCCAAATTGAAATGTACGCTGATAAAAAACAAAAGATACGGCCGAGCGCCGAATGAATAACTCGTTATGCCGCGCGAGCGCGCGAGTCACCGAAATTTTACAGCTGTTTTATCATTTCGCTCGGCGCTCGGACTTTTCGCCGAGGGGATTGGAAAGTATGCGCGACGCGCACGAGGCGGAATAAAAGTTTTATTAAAAACTCACTGCGATTGAACGGACCGTGAATATCCTCAATTAAGGGGACGCTTGCGCACCGATTTTTTCAAATTGACTTTTTATTGCCGATTTTAGATATAAGCCCGAGAAGGAATGTATAATTAAATGCCTGCAATTGAGCTTGTGCACGAGAAAGCACTCTGGGGAAGGGCCGTTATTAATATTTTTTACGTGTTGCAAATGTAGGTCTAATTGGATTCATCTTAATCGTTAATAACACCCTCGCAGTTATATATGCCAATGATGATAATAACGTGAAAGCAATTACAGTATCAAGATATTCATTACAATATTAGAAATGGTATCATTATCTTTCGCTATAATAGATATATAAAAATAGAAGTTTAGTTCCAACAAGATAATTATCACGATTATATTTTATGCCTGTGTTGGAACTGATTTGGACGCACGCAGCGAACCGTCTGAATAATATGATAATCAATGGAATTTTGTTAGAATAACGTACTTATTAATAAATAATCAAGCAAAAAAGTCTCGCATACATTTTATAATTTTATCAAAGGTAAACCTTTAATTTAACAAAGATATTTTTACGACGCGAGAATAGTATTCGGTTTCTTTTCTGCGGCTCCTAAAAATGAAAATATATATACTCCCTTATCTATCCTATACAATTATTTATGAGGAAAACTTATCTGTTATCCGAGAGCTCCTTAAACACATACACGTAGACTTGGCGCAGCAATAAACGTCGTATATCGATAGCCGTGTAGCGAGATATTCTTTTTTGTTCGCGCATTGTTTGTTCTTGGGCTTTCTCATTAGGTTTATTGCCGGATAAGTAATTTGTAAGTGAAGCGAGCAAGCGCAATAAAAGGGGGGAAAAAAAGGAAGGCGCGAGTGAAAAATGTTGGTCCGCTGTTTGTTCGGGATAAGCATCATTAGGGATGAAAGGCGCGAGCGCAGGTTCCTCTCTCGTGTATACGGTATTCCACCCCCATGATTGCCGGGCTTTATTTAGTGGCCTCTCGGGCCCACATCCCCGCGGATCAGGTATGCGCACACGAGGAAGAAACGACCAACGAGGCGAGAGAGGAGTAGATAACCTAATCTTGCTCGTGTGAATGCTCGCGGAGGCCGTCCGCGGTATTATTATGGGTCCCCTCTTCTCTCCCTCTCTCTCCCTGCTTCTCACCTCGCTCTATGCCACGGCGACGATAGCGAACGGCGATAATTTACCGACTGATTCACGCCCCGTCGCCTCGGAATGTCCAGATTAATTAAAATAACACGGCGCTGGCTTCTATTTCCCTCCGTTTTTACTCACTCTCTTTCTCTCTCTCCCCCTCTCGCTCTATCTTTCGCGCCGCGCTCTTGCACTATACAGAGCCGACGCGTTTTTTGTATACAAATTTACGACTCCCACCCGCTCGGAAATCAATCTGACTCTCATCGCCACTTGCCTCTGCGCATCCGCGTGTATATCAGAAGACACAATAAATACAGAGGTAGAAAAACGGAGTGCGAACGCCCGTTGTCCTCCTCTTCGCCCGGTATCTTTCTCTCGCCGAGATGCGGGAATCCGGTGGCCGGCGACAGAAAAAATTAATGCTTTATAAAAAGAATCCCTCGAATATACCCCAAAGATAACCATCGCTTTATTTACAAATTCAGTCTCATATATACATTGGCTATAAACTATTATCACAGGGGACACTCTTTTGCCTATTAGCAAACTTTCAAATAAAAAACTTGGAGTCGATTTTAGTTTTTTAACGTTTGTTGAAATTTAATGCAAAGTATAAAACTGAAATAGGTTTAAATTTACATGGAAATGTTGAGAAGAAATTTTAAACAAGTTCTACTTCTGACAGAGTATAATTGAACGTATTTTTGCAATGAAAATTAATTATCTAAAAAATATTTATAATAGAAATAATCAGCATGTTGTGTTTAATAAAACTTTAATATTTTATGTTTCAGAAATTGAGAGATCTATAATGACGTTACCAGATGATGATGACAAGGATTCGTCAGTTTGATACTTGATTAAGTAAAAAAAAACATCACAACTCCTAAATAGAAAGCGACATTGTCACAGTACAGTGGTCATCATCATCATCTTCCCTTTCAAAGCATTGTATGCTTGCCGAGCTGGTCTCTCAGGGTCCGGCCGCCGCTGCCCAGTAATAAATGTCGTGGGAGTAGATACCGACAAGTCTCGGTGGCGTTAACGGGGTACTCGCGCGCGCTGGCGCGCTTGAAAAAGCAGCAGAGAGAAAGAGAGAGGGAGAGAGGAAAAGAGAGACAGGCACGCCGCTCAAACAAAGTGCCAGGACTCGCGCGGCACCGAGCCCTCATCCGTAAAGCTTCGCATCGCCCGGCATTCCGGCATTAATATAGTTGTTTCTTTGCATCGTCGCTTCTCTCTCTCTCTCTCTCTCTCTCTCTCTCTCTCTCTCTCTCTCTCTCTCTCTCTCTCCCATGCCTTATAACCTTTCTCTCGGTCCGCGCACGCGCGCACGCGCGAGCCACCCCGATGTGTACTCCGCTCATTTTTCCCCCTCCCATTTTTCGCGTGCATTATCCGTGCGTTACGTATATATACGTATAGCCGCGTCGTCTTTTTCTCCCGGCGCGTATACACGGCACACACGTCCCTCTATACGTGCCTATATCCATCTCCGACGCGCGCGCAATTGCCTTTTTCCCCCCGTGAGAAGACGAAAAGGTGCGCGAGCGAGCGAGCAGAGGAGGAGGAGGAGAAGAAGAAGTTGGGAGCAATTATCGAAATGAGCGCGCGCGCGCTTGCGTTTCATTCACGACTTCATTCACCGACGGGGAAAACGCGCCCGCGCGCAATTACACACGGAGAAAATATATCCGCCGGGCGAGTTTAATAAGCGAAAAAAGCTCGCTGCCGGCGCGTCTCTCTAAAGTCTGATGATGCGCTTAATTGACAGAGAGCGAGAGCGCCGCAAAAACGCCACCGCGCGGCGAAATATCGGCCAATGGTAATTTGCCTCCTCGCGCGCGCGCGCGCACGGCTCCTCAAATTACACGAGATCCTCTTAATGCCTCTATCCTAACGATCTTTTGCAAAAATCGAGTGCGCTGACGGGCTTATGCGCACCGGCGGCGATGAAACTTTGCTCGTATAGCCGCATGCGCGCGTACAGCCGTCTACGCGCATATTGTATACACGGGAGTAGTGTGAGGGATCAGGTGCATTCGTTTACATTTTTACGATGGTAGGCTCTAATACGTGCGCGTACTTGCTAAGCGAAGTTCCGATTTAAGTGCCGAGGTTTTTATGCACTTCCGCGGAAGTTCATTGATACAAGTGAGTCGAAAAAGAAAAATTATGATGATTTGTTCTCCGAAGAATCTTCATTTTCACTAATGAATATATTGAAGAGAACCAGGATTTGCTTGCAACGCCGTACAATTATTTGCGTTTACCCAGCGATACTTACATTCAAATTACCCTAGATCTACTTCTATGGATAATAATTTTCCGTAGCCAAGTACTTACTTTTACATTAACAAGTTGCAGCCATGCCTGTCAAACAGATTTTCATGAAGCTTTCAAAATCAAATTTATTATAATTGTGTACGTACAAAACATAGTGGCCACGACTCTTACCAATGGATGCTTCTTTCAAATTCTTTAAAAATCTGGTTTATGTTTAAATCTATTTAAAAGACAAATAAATGGTACGAATGGTAAGTTAAAATCTTAGAACTAGAAGAAAGTATATATAGCTTTCTCTTTATAATGTTTCTACGAATAATTCTATAATTCTAATTAAAGGTTTCCAGATAGTGATGTTACTGTCCTGAAAAAAAAAACATTATTTTTATTCACTACTAAGGAGTCAAGAAGTAACCGATGAAAGTTGATTTTTCCTTATCATTCTTATCTTCTGCACTGTTAATTATATTTGTAATGCATAATCTCTATTTATGTATATATATTAATTTCTCTCCAAGAGAAAAAAAAGTTGTTTTTTTTCGGAATAAACAAAAAAAAAAATTACTTGATCAATGGCAACCAAATTTTTACCAGTATTTCTTGGCATAACTGAGAAAGTATTCAGATATTTTTCAACCTTTAAAAATCTCAACAAAACATTAGCAACAATAAAAAAAACACCGTTAAAAAGATAGTGCTTCAATGCGTAATTACGTAGTATGTTGTCTCTCAATCTAGGTGGTGGAATCTCAGGCGAAGCCGAAACGGAGGATGCTAGGATTATTATAAATGTCAGTTACTTATATATAATATTTTTATATTTATGATAACAATTACTGTCTCGAATATAATAAAAGTTACGGTTTATTAATTATATTTAATAATTATATTTATTTTTCATTGTACATTGATGTATCAGAGCTTGAATTAAAGCTTTTGTTATAAAAAAATAATTATGCAAATTTGGCAGTAATCGATTGAAAAAAAAACACATAAAAATCACACATGAAATTTTGTAGTTTCTAAAAAGTTCAAAGTTCCTGGGTTTTGTTTTATAATGGTATTTTTGGTTCATTAATTGTACCCCAACTTATTGTTCGATTTAGCCGGAGCTTCCCTTTAGAACTCTTGTACTTAAAATCTGTACCCACTATTATTTTTCTCTTATGAAGTGGATTTCTCGCGAACTTTTGCAAGATGTGTTCACGCACATAAAATGGATCAACTTGCATATTTGACTGACCCAAGAAAGAGCAAGAGAGAAGGAGAAGAGGAGAAAAAGTAGGAAGGTGAGTGGGCCAACGCAAAATTATTATGTATATGAAAATCGTTTAACCTTCGAAAGGACGCACACGCATATGCACGCGCGTTCGTTCTCCGGGAGAGGTTTGTCTCTTGTTCTTTTTTCCAGACGAGAGAGAGAGAGGCAGAAACCCACACCTTGTACCGCGCGGCGGTGGCAAACGGCTAAAATATCGGCGGGATCCACATAGCACGAAAGCACTGCGCGCGCGGGAGAGAGAGAGAGGAGGGAGAGAGAGAGAGAAAGAGAGAGAGAAGATTTTATTTATTGGCCCGTGGGGACGCGACGCGATGCCAACTTACGGTCTCTTGCCTTTCCGCGCCTCGGGGCCTCTCTCATTCTTTGTTTCTCTTTCCGAGCTTTATTTTGGCCGAACGCACACGCTCTGTCTTCGTCACAGCGGTTGTGATATTGCGCGCGCAAAATCATGAATAGGCGCGGGGGTGGTGGCGAGCCTACGTGCGACGGCAATACGTTAGGCCTTGTGGTTTCGAACTTGCGGATATATGCCCTCACGCCGCGTATATAGTCTATTTCTCTTCTCGCTTCTCCCTCTCTCCTGCGCGCTGCCTTTCCTCCTTCTTTCACCCTTTCGCCTCGCGCTTTACTCTCTTTGTCTTTTTCGCATTGCGCGCGCGCGCGCGCCCGCCAGCTTCTTTTTGACCGCGACTCTGCCCACATTATTTTTTGCCTCTTCTTTTTCTCTCGGGCGATACACCGACTGCTCTTTCTCACTCCTCGGCTCTTTCTTTTCTCCCTCTTTTTTCTTTTTTTTCTTTTCTTTCTCTATAATCGAGAGTATCAAGAGAATATATTGTCATCGCTTCTCCGCCTATTATTTATGCGTACAATAATTTCTCTTTTATCTTTCTGCACTTTTATTTGTGATGCGCGCGACGATACGAATAACTGGTAGGAATGTATAACTTATAATTTTGGCACTTTTTTCGCCGAAACATTTTTATACGCAACATAAACTTACTGTTATTGCAAATTAAAGATATAACAAGAAAATGTAATTTACACGCAATTATGATTATAAAAAAGGTATAAGTAAGTGAAAATAAAATTACTATAAATCAGTAAATTGATATTACAGATCATTATACTTGATCATTCTAATATAAATCGAGCGCTCGTCAAATTATTAAGTAATCAACGTAATTATCATTCTTATCATATTGGTTGTTAACAATTCATTACGGTTTAATTTAATTAAGACAACGAGCCGATTTCACATGATAATTCAATATTCTGAAAAATCAATTGAAATTCATAGCGTCTCATAATAACATAGCACTCCCGAGGCAATAAAGCTGGAGCAAAAGGAAGAAGAAAAGCTCGAAGAGGTCGGAGTAACTAGACGATCGTTTACCCGTCAATTTTGTGGGGTCGGGGTCGCACGTTTGAGCGGCCAGCAAGTCGTAAGCCGTAAAGATCGGAGGAAAACACGACGAGCGCGCGGCAACGGCGGTGGCGGCAGCTTTCCGTCGTTGGCTCGCCCGCTGTAAATCCACGCTCTCTCCCTCTCTCTCTCTCTCTAACAGAGGTGTCGGGCGAGTATTGCGGGTGGTCACCTTCCGCCTGAGTACCTCTTTCGCGCGCGCGCGCGCGCTATCTCTCCCCGATCGTATATCGGCAAGTACAACTTCCTTCGGCCCCCATATGGAGACGTTATGTCTGCGGCCGTTCGATCCCTGATGTACGCACCTTCGCGGCGCCTATACCTACATGCTACACAGCTATGCGCCAAATCAGCGCGGCCACTCACAAGCGCGCGCCCGGAATTCACGCCGCGTGCAGCTTCCACGTAAATAACGCGCATACTTACGGAATATTTGCAAGCGGAGGCCGGCTACCTCGCTGTGCGGCTCTTGATTTATCGCGATCGCATTTCATTACGCTCTCCTAATAGAGCTCGCTTTACGAATCAATTTTAACGTCCTCGATATTTTTACATTTTTTTAAACTATGCTTCATCATTTTATTACATACTAGCTACATGTGCTCGCGCGTTTTTTTTTTTTTTTTATTTTGAACATGATCAAGTTAGGTAGTTTCAAGTTCAAAGTTTGTTTCAATCAGTTTTTTTGATAAAAAAAATAATGTAATTTTTATTAAGAACACTCAAGAATTCAATCTTGAAAATTTAAACATATTAATTGAATTCGCCTATTCTATATGTAGACCAATCAAATTAGTCAACAGCAACCAATCAAAACTTATTGTGGTGACAGATTTCTTCCATCACTTGTTAAAAGGAGGATTAGAATATTGAAGTATACTCGTTAATTGGAGCCTGAATTTCGTCGGAAAGTCCTCTCTCCAAATTGAGATATTCAATATTATTCTAGATGAAAACATTTTTTATCAATATCAAGTACCTACTGAACACGGATATTTATTCGGTAATTAAGTATCCCGAAATTTTTTTTTAAAGTTGAGAAAAGGTAAAAATCTCAATCTCAGCCGCTACTCTTTCGAGGCGTATTATTTTCCTGCGGTTCTGTGAGCGCTAATTTATCGTCGCCATTAAGCAGTCCTCCCATATTTTAAAACTATCGCTTAAATAATCCTTTTCTCCTTACCGCGGCTTATCAGGATAAACGACCGGTGGCTACGGTTTCACATTATGGCGCCAGGAAACACCAGTCTGCGGACTGACGTCGGCAGGCGCGCGTTCATAGAAGAGGCTGCACCATCGGAGCGACAAACGAAACGAGATGCGCGCGGTACCCGGAGAGATAGAGAGATGCACCGAGAGAGGGGGGACCGGCAGTGAGTGAGAAAGAGAGAGAGAAAGGAAAAGGATCCCCTGGCGTGGATTTTTTCCAGAGAGAACGCATGCACGCGCGCGCGCATGCAGATCACGTCGACCCGTTGATAGCGTATCTGTGGGCGGCGCGTGCGTGTGGTCCCCTATGTCGTGGACCCCCCCCTCTTACCCCTCCTCGTGCGGACCTTTTCCTGCGATGTCCGCGCGCCCCCACCCCCATACCTCTTTCTCATTCTCTTTTGACACTCCCCTTCTGCTATGCTGCAACTACCCACTTTCTCCTCTTCTCTCCCACTTCACGACTTCCTCAATCTCTTTATCAATGATCGACTCCTTCTCCTCTAATTTGTAAACATCCAATAGTTGTTTTTGACTTTTCAGCAAAACAAAAATCGAAAGTTATCTGCACTCATAACTTTTTATAATTACTTCACCAACAGAGTTACTTTTTTTTAATTAAATTTTGCGATGTTGTTTTACTTTAGGAGAGTAAATTGCAATTTATTTATAAATAATAATTAATATTTGAAAAGAAAGCACACGTAATAAAGCGTTCGTAATAAATGTTACGAACCACAACTATACAATATTAAGACAACGTTTTCAATTTCTTTCTAAGCCACAAGTTTTTTAATAAATACGCAGTTTTTATACGTCCCCGCAATAATTTAAATGTTTGCAATAACCGGTACAGTTACCGTCGTGATAAGTTGAAATTTATTAATTTTTAAATGATTGCTTCTTTTCATTTTGAACTCTCTTACATATTATATAATCTAGAATATTGTACTCTTTTATTTTTCTATTGCATTAGCCCACAATTATTCAGTACACTTACAACATGATAACAATTAGAAAAATGTGGCGCGGAGGCTGTGCTGGTTGTGAGAAAAAATCAAACTATCAAATTGTAGACCTTCGTTTAAGCCTGGATCCATCACTTTTTATTACAACATTTATTACAATAATTACTAAGAGTTAAATCCTCAACCATCAGTAGAAAATTGAGAATAAAGGAGCGCAGACGAGAGCCTGACAATCGGCTTACAAAATATTAATTACTAATCGAAGGCTAGAAGAGTAGTCCTTACTCTATCCTGATAAGTGTTCCCAAATGTACGCATATGTAACCCTGATCAGGCTTTGAGGTTGTAATTATGTGATTGCATTTTGTTGGAAAAAAACTTACGTTATTATTAGAGTAACACATCTGTGATAATTGAAAGAAACTTACTTAATTTAAATAACTTATAGACCTACTTTTTCTAGAGCCACGACAGGGTCCTTTATATATTTCTTTTCCAAGGCAACCGGTACAAAGATCTTATATTAGCCCTAAGTTGATTTCTGTTCTGATAACACATATCAAACTTTACTAAATCAAACTCCATTCTCCAATAAATAAATCTACAGATTATGGTAAAAGAAAATTGTGTTCGAAGAACCATATCTTCGCATCCAAAGGAGCTTGGAGCACTAGTATAAAATGCGTTTAGAAGATCTATGTAACGCATAAAATCTGTATAGGAACTGTAATTATTTAGCTCTAATATATAATAAGAGAAAGCCTGGGTATGTATTCTATTCTCTTTAGAAGAAAATTTTTAAAATAAACAATGACTTTTTTTTAAGCATTTACAAAATACCAATCATTTTATTAATTCTTATAGGATGTATCTAAAGGGCGAATTCCATGGTGGTTTGTTGTAAAACTAATGATTGCAATAGATCGATATTTACACAAGGTGTAAAAACTATCGTTTTCATACAAGTAAGATAATTAATTATATATGTCATGTCTTTACCGAAGTACTTCAGCATGCCTTCAGAATTAATATTCCAGTCAATCTTGTTTATGAACAACCAATCTCAGCCCGCTATAGAAAGAAGTTGAAACTTGCTGCAATGATTTTTTTCGTACTCTATACTTATACTAATAAATTATTAATAGTTTTGTCATTTTTTTAAATGTTAATAGTTAGTACGAATTCGTTTATTAATAACGCAATGAGAATTGTAAAAAGATCGTATTTTCGGCTATATTGTTCCTGTCTCAGGGTAAGGATCTTTACTAAAAAACCGCTGCCAATTCATTGGCATGCAGCTTCTTCCAAATTAATTTATCGTTCCTTATATGTATATTATATATATATATATATATATTAAGTTTAAAATAATGTTTATTTATTATATTTTTTTGTTAATGTTTTAATAAGTATGTATATTATAAATAATTATGTACACATTATAAAAATTGAAATTATACTTCTAATGTCGATTTTTTTTTAATAGTACATTATAATTTTCGTTATTTTTAATAAAATATCGTTGATAATTTTCCAAAAATAAAAATATTAGTTGCCACTCAGATTATGTCAACAGCAACGGTCTATGTTAAGAATCTATAAATTTCAAACTGATACATGAAGTTGGCATTGAGAAATTATAATTTTCAAAAAAAACCTTAAAATATTTTAACCTAAATATCTATAAAAATAATGAAAAAAAAACAACAATTTAACAAGTTATAGTACTCAATATTCTTTATAACGAAAACAATATTCATATCAATATCTTTTTTGAATTTAGAAATATAACCTATTTACAAAAAATTATATTATGACGAAATATAGATATCGTCTAAAAATCGCTATAAATAAAAATTGAATTTTACAAAAATAGAATATTAACCCCAATTGCTGAAGTAAAATCTAAAAAAATGATCACTAGCTGGTTAACAACGATTCGAAATTTGCTAAAAATCATTCCTAACACATTTTCACAAATACTGTTTTTTACTATCATAAAGCTTCCTCTAGGATGAAGCAAAAAAAAATAACGCTAATTTTACTTGTTTGCATCAGTTAAATCTACTGGGTTATGTAAAAGTTAAATTAGTATTAAAAATAAAGTTTTTTTTACTCCGTATGTAGGACTCAGTCTTTCCAGCCTTTTCATCCGCCAGCATGACGACGAGCCTGCGGAAGGAGAATACCTCTAAACTCCCACCTCCTTAACGCCGGGCTTATAACCACAGTGGTAGCCTATTCGGATTTCTTCAGTGTTGCGGCCCTATAATTCTTATAAAAGAATTCTTTCTGCGTTTAACGCTTTTTACTTCGTACGGCGTGAACGCCCTGCCTACGTTTTGTTTAGCGACGTTTTAGCTGTGCAGGACTATGCGTCTTTTTAGAACCATTTAATAATAATTATTTATACCACTTTAATCTCAAAATACGGTTCGAAACTGGTGCAGAAGGTGATTATTTAGTTCATATGACGTTTTTCGTACGAGCGAAGCGAGTGTCGAAATGTACTATTAGATCATAGTAGATCAGGTAGGGGAAGCCCAGGCAAGACGGCACACCTAAGGAAAAACGTTAATAAACAATAAATAAAAAAGATAATATTTTAAAGTAATATAAATATTCTTCAAGG
>JAPYZP010000934.1:0-22636 GCA_030522985.1 Torymus sinensis | reverse complement strand
TTTTTTTGTGAAAAATTTATTTTTAGAATTTCAATTGATTAAAAGGAATCGAAAAATTATTTTGAAGAAGCTAAGTGCCAAAGAATTGGCAGCGGTTTTTTTCTTTAATTTACGGAATTTACGCATAACAAATTTTAAATAAAAAATATTTGGATCAAACATACCGAAATATTTAGTAAACTTCTTTAAATTATAATTATTGTTATATCATTACATGCAGATATCCTTTTTATGAGAAAATTTTGAAATGAAAAAATCTAACAGATATTAAAAAATGAAGATAATATTCGTTCACCGAAAATTAATGAAATTTCGTTCTAAGAATAAACGAAGCTGTCATTGTTTTTTTGCTTTGAAACTTTGTAAAACAATGAATTACTATAGTTTACACAGGACAACCGAATTTGTTCAAGATTCTTTTTTTATATTAATTATTTCTACATGTTGTGTAGGTAAAATAGTGTTAGTATAGCGCGACACCTTATTGTAACGACTAAGTGCGGTATCATGATTTACAATTTTTCCACATTTCAGCTTATCGTCTCCCACGTTTCCGATTATTACGTACTTATATCTAAAAATTGATACCGTTGCTACGCCGACGATTGGTATCGATACCGATCTCATCAGCTAACTTACGTAAATAATTATCAAGTGTGTATAAAATTGTTGTTCAAATACACGTATTATAGCAGAAAAGCAATGTTTAACGTGTGTGAAGTTGAAAGTAAAATGAGTTATAATATTGTTTTTATTATTTTTTGTGTCTATCAACACATTGCAAATATCACCTAAAGTACATAAATAATTAAATTGACGTTGTTGCATTACTTAAATTGTTTTATTATAAATTAATATATATAGGTATATTTATTATAATAGTTTTTATAAATTATTTTATTATCTTTTATTATCATTTATTATCTTTTATTGGCTTTTTTTTATCTTCCATATAATTCGGCGATAAATTCGATACTGTGGCCTCTTTCACTTTTGAATTCGACTGTGACGTAGGTGAGACCAGGTCCGCCAGCCTGAACAGTTGCCGTAGCGCCATGACCATTTTTGTTTTGATCGAGAAGTCTCACTTGAGTTAATTTCGCATTATTAGTAGCCGAGAAGGTTCTCTTTGCAGTAACAACTTGCAACCATTTGGAATCTTTCTTCAGAAATTCACGGCCAACGAGGTAGTCACCAGATACTCGGTTTCCAACAATTACATCCTTTGGGTTGGATGCAGCAAGAGTCACAGCCACTGCCGTAACGAGTAAGACAAACAGTAACAGCCGAGTAGATGCCATTTTCCTGCTTGTTTGATAAACCTGCACGGATAAATAAAACATTTATTTACAGTACTTAAAAAACAGAATTTATCAACATAAGACGGGAAAGCTTTAGAAAACATCATATATTGCATGATGAATAGTGCATATTACGCAACAATTTTCTCAGAACATTAACCATAATATTTTATCACTGCGATAATATAATGTATGTGTGTGTGTGTGTATGTGGGTGTATGTATGTATGATGAATATAAATATTTAAGATTAAAAAATTAAGGATTTACATAGTTATAGGCAAGACTTAAAAATTTTAAACAATTTCAAGAAAATTGAAGGAACAACGTATTATCATCGTACATTAATGAATAAACGGTATTTTTTTGTCGAATCAATTATCATTCTTGTTTGACATGTGATTGTGGTTCATATATCAAAACCGAAGTGCTTATAATTTATCAGTATTAAATACAAATTATTGCTGATTTGGAGAAAAATTTAGTAGTGTGCGCATCTTTGGATAATAATAATAATAATGTATATGTGCTGCAAAAACTTACCGGTCAATCTGTTGTTTGGGATTCGACTACTTTAATGCACTAACCACGCCAATGAAACTTGCTTTTATAGCTTGTGCATTTCTTATCAGTGATACTGCTTACTGAGTCAGAATTCATTCTTTATATTAGGTATGAAAAAGCGACTGATAAAACGGAGGAGTATAAGTTATTTTTAAAACAATGACATTAGCAGGTTGAAATCTACAATAACACCCATGATTGATAAATTCTTTCTCATAATAGGTTATAATTTTATCTCCTAATACCATTTACTTCTATCGATATTGAAGCTCTAATTGATAAATGATTATACAATATGTATCAAAAACATTGCTGTCAATTCATTGGCACGTAACTTCCTCAAAGTAATCTATTTCTGAATGCAAATGAAATTATTTTGAATTCTCTAATAGCATGATTAAACTTAAAATAAACCATTCCGTTGATACATCAAATATTCTTTGAGAAAATGTTATTCGAAAATATTCAAAATAAATTTTTAACTTTAAATATCTTTGGTTGTGACGATAGGATTTTCTGGGCAATGAACTCAGTTTTAAGATATAAAAAAGCTATATCTGTGCCAAATTATAGGAAGCAAAAGAACTTTTTTTACAACACGTGCATGAAACGGATCTTTTTTCATCCCTACAAGTTTACTTTTCCCGCTAGTATAGTATATTGTGTACTAAGGGCGTAAAATGGGACTTTTTAGCAGTGAGTACAGTACAAGAGAGAAAAAAGAAATTTCTCCGCAACGAAGAAATTTCGGGGGTTCGTCATCTACTATCAAATTCATGCATTTTAAGCTTCTTGGCCTATTCAGAGGGATATTGAGAATATTTAAAATTAAATTACAAAATAATGAATATTAAAAATTGAGATATAATTGATATAAAAACAGCACAAATATTTGAAGTAAAATATCAACAATATAATCATTTTCAATTGTGTTGTGCACGAGTTGAAATGCACGATCACTCGCCCAACTCTTAAGCATATAAAAAGGCCCTTTCATGCATTCGTTGAAAAAATACGGTATGTAACACGGGAAGAAGAGCTATCTCAGACTCGGTTGAGGTGTTATCCGCACTCGTCTCCGTCTCGGACGACTCGGTGCCCTCGAATCCAACACTTGCTGACCACCTCACTCTTGCTCGAAATAGCTCATTTTTTCCCCTCCTGGCACAATGTACTAATATCCTGATTGAAGACCATATGTTTTCTAGAAATATAAAAATTTTGAATATATTCCAGATTTACGAAAAAAAAACATATTCTCATTTTTATTAGAAAATGTTTTCTCCCGCAGCCGTAAAATTAGAAAATATTCCTTCAAATATTTTCAAACGAAAAATTTCCACTCGCACCGTAAAAACATCAGCAGAGCATCAGCAGCGTAAAAACGTTATTTTCTCTCAAAATAATAAAAAGCGGACAAAAAGCGCCGAGTGCGAGAGCCAGACGACGCGAGCGTGCGAGACTCGCTGCTAAAACGAAGGCATAAAATGATTGCGCTTGGCAGGTTATACTGTCAGCGCGCGGGCTTTTGTTTATCGCGCGCTCGCCGGGGGTGAAAATTTCGAAGGCACGCGAAAATAAAAGCTTCCCGGCTAGCGCGCGTGCATTGTACGCGCATATAACAGCAACGGCATCGTTATTTTGTGCAACGCGCTCGCGCGCTCGACGCTCGAGGACGCGTGTCTCTCTCTCTCTCTCACTCGGTGAGCTATTATATAAGCGGGTACGCGACGGGCGGCCATTTCAAAAATGAAAAAAGTTACACACACGCACACACGTACACAGGGTATACGGAGCTACCTTTTTTGCGCGCTTCACCTCCGCCGCTGTCGTGATGCGAACCCCCCGACGCCCGGACACGGCTTTTTAATTAGAGCTGGCGGCGTCCACGGCACCTGACATCCCGCAGTGCCATCCCCTTCATCAAAGTACCATTCTCATTTTGCTCTCGCGCGCGCCCAAAAAAGAATTGCGATGCCGGCCCCGTGTTTACGCGAGCTTGTGCGCTATATGTGTGCGTGTGCGGGGTATGGCAGCCGGTAGTCGGGCTTATAAAACTGCGTGTCCGTCGGCGTGGGCTTCTCTTTTTTTGGGCTTCAATTTTTCAATTTCAATGAAATTTCCTGAAGGGATTTTATGTCGGTACGTGTTTGAACGTATAGTGTCAAAAGTGATTTTGTTGGGATTCGTTTTGATAAAAATATTTGTCGATTCATTCAATTGTTTCCGAAAAATAATAATGATGTGGATTTAGAAAAGTATCGAAGTAAATAACGGCAAATTATCTATATAATAAGAATTGTTTGAACGTAATAGGGAGATGTGGAAATCATTACCAAGTGTATATACGGCATTTTTCATCATTTTAATTCAAGTTTGGGAAATTCGCAGCAAAGTGCATTTAATGATAGTTCGAGATATTGATAATAATTTAAAATTGGAGAGAAGAGTAAGAGATAAGCACTAAAATACAATAATAGTGCGTTATTCCCAGCTCTAATGTGCGGTCACTTTATATATATAGACTTGAAAAGTATTTTGTATTTATGTGTTATAATTTTGTTAAACGAACAAAATTAGACTATGTTATACTTTATTCCCGTATATGCCGGAATAAAGTAAAAGAAAGAATCAGACGCCACCATTGCCACGATTTTCTGGCTATAAAGTGGCCATTATAGTGGAGATCGGAATAAAATAAATAGATAAACTCAATTTATGAATTAGTAAAATCAACATCTTCAATGGCTTTAAAATACCCACGTTATGCAGCCATTCATTCTGCACTCAACAACGAAACTCAAAAAGAGAAAATAATCGTCTTCCAAGAAAAATCATCTTATGCAAAATTTTCAGGTCTTATTAAAAATGACGTCAGAATTATTCACGCATATATATTACAATTTTTCAGCACAGCCGTCGGAAAACCCTTCTCAAATAACCGTGAAAATCGGTAAATACACCCCCGTCGAACAGTCGCGCGTGTTCGCTTGACTCCGTTCCCTCCAAAAATTGCGAAATTCTCCGAAAGTCTAACAATGGCACCTCTACCTATACGCGCCGCATCCTTTAAACTGTATATCGTGCGGCGAGGGTTAAACACGCACGCGCCGTCGTCTAACGTTTCGGCGGCGTCTAACGCTCCTTCGACCGCTGCACCGGCGCGAATGTTTACGGTAGTGCGGCCAGCCTCACTCTCGCTTAACCTTGACTTCCGCGTTAGACAAAAGGGGGAACTTTGGGCCCCATAAATCGTGATGCGGGCCGAGATTGTGTGTGTGTGTGCGTGTGTTATATACACTCTTTCGGCGCGTGTAGAGGGTTGAGACGGGCCGCGTGGTTATGCATATCTCGGGCCGAATGTAGTGCACCCTTCCCCCGCCTTCCTTCGGTTTCCTCTTGAACAATGGTTCCGGTTTCCCCATTGAGAGAAAAGGCAAGAGACGAAAGGCCGGCGATTCTGGAGCGCGCGAGGTGGTCGGATTATGCATAATAGCATGGTGGTTGTGATGTGTGTGTGTGCGTGTGCGTAACCTTGAGCTTTTCCGGGATTTTTCGTGAATAGGGAGAGGTGGTGTAAGGGTGAGGGAAGAGGAAGCGGTAATGTGCATATATACGAGTTGGGGACATGCGGATACTCTTTTGCGAAGGGAGCCGTAGTCTTGTGGTTGGGAGCGGTCGGGTGAGGACGAAATTTTACGAGCTTGTCGGCGGGCTTAATTATTTCTGCTTTATTCATTATTTTCATTGTCATTGTCTTCCATACGTAATTGGTGTATACGAGAGTATATTTGGGCTTTCGGCACATATACTGCAAGATGAGGTATGGAATTTATTCTAAATCATACGTATATTTTTGCGAATTATAGTTATTCTATACGTTTAAATTGTTTAAAATAAGTTTTAATTTGACCAAAATTATATCAGAATGAAAAATAGAAAGGAGCCATCTTTTTCATCTTAGCAAAATAGTTATTTGATTATGTGTATATCTTTATATGTTATCAGTTTATCAAAATTAATAATGCAGATTCGTTAAAACTACACTTCCTAATGTTAAACAAGATAAACTGCAGTCACTATTTTCAATGCTTCCCGATCTACTTTTACATCTAAAAACTTCAAAATCGATGCCGCACCCCATAACTCAGACCTCCGAGAAACTTCGAAGTCGCGTTTTATGCATATCTGATATCATCCCAATCTATCACCCATTCACAATATCAAAGAAAGCTAAAAGCCCTCCCAAGTTTGCGCCCTCGCAAACACGAGATTACAAGCGATCAGCTATTTTAAACCATCCCGCCGGCGCGTCAAGACGTATCGCTCGGCCATTTTTTTCCTCCCTCTCTCGCATATATATACGCTCGGTGTAAGAAAAAAAAAGCACCGGAAAAGCACCTCGATCGGAACCTCGCTCGAAGAAATCATCGAACGCATGCGCGCGCGCAAGCTCGCGCTGAGCTTAAACGCTGAGAGAGAGAAGAAAGGAGGGGGAGCTAGAGAGTAGAAGTTGATAGGCCCGGCGGCGCGATAAAAATTATTGGCGCCGATTTATCAACCTCGCCGGGGGCGATTTTCTCGAAATTTTCGCGAGATCGACCGGAAAGAGGGAAGAGGGAGAGAGAGAGAGAGAAAGGGAAAAGGCACGAGCTTTCGCTCGCTCGTGCGCGCGCGTGCCCCCCGTCGGCGACGCGAAGCTCGCGACGCGGAAACGAAGGGACATAAATTACGCAGCGGCGAGTCGCGAGCGAACGCCGGCCACTCTTCGCCGACCCCCCCGCGCACACGTGTGTGTGTGTGTGTACGTGTATGTGCGCGCCCTTTTCCTCTCGCTTTTTCTCTCTCTACTTCTCTCGCTCCTGCCCATCACAGCCACCCCTCTTGGTATTATTAACGATTTTCAATTTCCAGCGGTACTACTGGCCGCCCTCTCTCTCTCTCCCTACGGGCCGCGCTTCAGCACTAACAAATTATGCAATTAGGCTCGTCTTTCTCTCGGCTGCTGCTGCTGCTGCTGCTGCTCTCTGTGCCCTTGCTCCCGAGCGCCAGTCAGCGTTCTTTCTGGCTCTTTTTTCCCCGACGGCCCGGACCCCGTGGCTTTGCGCGCCGCCGCTGCCGCCTCCTCGTCGTTGTTTTCTCGCTCTCGGGACGTTCGGCAGCGACGTATATATGTGTGTACGTGTATCTATATAGGAGGCTAGACGGGAAAGGAGAGGGAGAGAGATTTGCAATCAACTTTTTTCAGCGGGTTAATCAGTTTTTAGATTAAGTTCTGCGGGTGACGGCTGCCGCGTCGATTGTCTTCGGAGTGCGTGGAAGTTTGATGCGTAAGAGAAGGAACGGCGAAAGAGGAATACTTCTTCTCTGCGTATTTGATGCATTAGCGCGGTTTAACGAGCGCATTTGCTTTGTGAATGTGTGAAGTTGCAGTGGGTTTGTTGTAGAGGATAGAGAAGAACGATTTACGTCAGGCGTTTGGCTAATTGAGGAGTAATCTCTGAGTTTCATTTAATCATAGGTGTAATTGTCGTTCACGTCACTATACAGCTAGATATAGTATAAGAGTTAAGCTGTGCACGCAAAAATAATAATTTAGTCTTGTGAAGAATATGTCCCTGTCGTGTTTATTGTGTTAATTACTTGTTTACTTGCATGTAAAAATAAAACTGTAATAAGGTATTGATATTTTATAAATTACTTTGTTTGAAAGTAGTAATTACGTGGACAAAGATAAGGCTATATCTATAGTATTTGTGAAGAAAATATTTGTTTTACAAAAAATCTAGCTCTACGATAAGTTACTAATCTATATGGTCTTTAAAACTATACAATTCAAATAGGAATTGATTTTTTTTTCTGTGTATACATGTATACATGTGTGTAAAAAGCCAGACAAATACACTTCCTCCGTCTATACCCACAGAGTCGTTAAATTGAGATTAAGATCTCTCCATTTATTAAACGTTTAAAAAAAATACACGAAATTCTCGATCGAAATTATTATACTTGCCGTCCGCGTTTCGTTAATTACCGACCTCACCAATTCTCCGAAATGGCGTTTTGATACGGCATATATACATATACACACGCAGGCGGGCGCGCGCGTGCGGACGCCTGTCTCTGTCCCATCCCCGGCGACGCATGATCGACGTAGCCTTAATTAGCCGAGCTCGAAAACGTAAATTACGAATCGATATCCCGAAAAAGCCGAGTCCACGCGCGCGTATATATACCGTACCTAATATACGAGCTCTCGCGTCGATATTATAATACACACATACAGAAGCCGCTATTGCACGCGCGCGAACGACGCGACACGTCAGTCTTGGCCCGCAACACACAGAGACACGTTTGTGTATCGCCGCGCTTTCGGTGTGCCTATCATTAGGATCTCATTATTCAAATTTAACTTTTGCATATTTAATCGGGCCGGCTTCTCCTCCCCACCCCTCTACATGCATACATAGTCACATAAGTATACCAGGGCGCGAGCGGAGATAAAGCATAATAACGCGATTCCTGACAACCTAATGATGATGACCGGCTTGCCAGCGACGCTTGTCTGTATATGTGTGCACGTAGCTATAGAGGAGCACACAGCTCCGTGTATAATATGGATAATGCAAGGAGGTGCCATCTTGTCAGTACCAAAATGGCGAAACAAGCAGCGGCGGAAGGGGGGTAAAATATATAATGATATAGTTTGCGGCGCGAGGAAGAAAGAGAGAGAGAGAGAGGACGTATATAGTGTATATAACCTGCTGAGAGAGAGAGTCGACTTTAATGGCGCATTGCACACGCTGAGGCTGTGTGGCTGGTATAAGGCTTCTTCTCGCGATGAAAACTTTATTTATGCCCTTGGTTGTAATAAATGAATTGTAGCGCTTTATATTGTTATTAATTGCAGTGCGCGTCCGCGTGTATGATGGACGGGGAGGTTGCGCCTTTTTAATGCCGATAGGAAGCTTCGGCAATTTATTTGATGCAAATGTGAGTTATTGCGGATGGGGCTTATTAATGACGTAAGTGAATATTTTACACATTTTTAAGGCGGGGTCGGGGGGAGGTTTAATGATGCGCTACTGTAAAAACGCGCTGTACATATATAGATGTAAACTTTTATTAATTGAATTTTATTTTTGAAACAAAAATACTTTTACTTGTAAATTTTTCAGAAAAATATTTATTCGAAGCCGCGTGTGATATAACAAATATAATAGATAAATCTGGCAGCCTGATAAATTATTCTAAATACATATAGTATATTCTCTGAAAGAGTTTATAACTTTTTTTTCCAAAAGATATAGTATTACCATTATCAAAAACTATCAATTCATAATCCATAAAATAAAAAATTATTCAAATAAAATAATAACAGTACTCATTCCAAACGCCGAAAGAATAACATTTCCGCGAAATACCGAAAATTCCAACAATACGCGAGACACCGAGCCGCACACTTCGCACATACATAGACTGGGCACGCGCGCTACACTCGCCACCCCGTGTACACGCGAATCGCAGCACTAGTATAGCAGCAGCAGCAGCAGCAGCTCCGGCACTCTCTCCCTGCGCTCTATACGCTACGCGAGCCGCCATTACTCAACCATTCACTCGGTAACGCAATCATACGTCACAAAGGCCTTTCATTTGCAAGCGCATTGTGGAAACCCTGGCGATATTAATTGCCGCGGCTCGTTATCCTCGGCGCTGCTGCTGCTGCTGCTCTGGCCACCCTCTCCCCCTCTCGGCCCTCACCACCCACCCTCGTTCCACGCCGAGGGGGGAATACCTCTCTCTCTCTCTCCCGAGCAGGCGTGCGCGTATATATAGTATTCCCCGGGATATCCCGGCAATCCCGCGTATTACGTATTCCGCGCTCATGCTTCGGCAGCCGGGCCGCCGCGTGCTCCTTGGAGGCTTTCCGCTCTGTACACGTGCCGCGCAAGAGGTATTCGGCGCGAGCTTGCACACGCGACACATACAAACTTACTATACTCGGAGAGGGGGCGGCTATGCCGGATTAGCCCCGTGACTGTCGTTCGTCGTCGTCGTCGTCGTCGTCTTTGTTGTTATGTAAGCAGAGGGAGAGACGATTTTTCTTCTCTGGCGAGAGAGAGAGCTCTTTTTCTTTTTTGGACGAGAGATGGAAAGACGACGACGAGTGACGAGGGGAAGTCGACGGAGATGACGACGACGACGAGGACGACTGCTGTGAGACTCGGGGAAAAAAATGTCACATTTGATGGCGTGTGGGATGGCCGAGGGATGAGGCGGGAATTTTAATTTCCAACGTTGCCGGATGAGCGATTTCATGAGGATGTTGTGTATACGGATGTCGAGGGGGTCTAGGTTACGCTCGCGAGGGCGTGTCTCGTTCTCCATCTCTCTCTCTCGAAGAATGCTTTTGAATGATAATGTTTTTCGTGTCCCGGCACGTGGATGTGTATGTGTGTGTATATGTAGAAGGTATGGGGCGAGGAGGCGCGCTTTATTGATGCGTTTATAAATTTAATTTGATTAAATCTGATGAGCTACATCGGCGCGTTTAATTTTCGTTGGCTTTTATTTGGGAAGGGATCGCCGCGGCGTTATTAAAAAGTTTTGATCGAGAAGCCGGATTGGCTTTGTCTGACGAAATTAATTTTACAATATTATACGAGTTGGAATTCTTTTAAATATTAAGATCTGGTTTGATTTAAATGATATAGGAATGTTATGATTTCAATTGACTTTGATTCTAAGAGTAAGGGGCAATTTTTATACGTTAGAAAAATATTAAAATACTTGAAAACTAATAATTAAGTTTTTTTTTAATTTGATTTTACAATACAAGTGAGAAAGCAATACTGTTTATTTTTGATGATGCATAAAGAAAAGATTTTTTAGTATTAGTTGTGTAATATCCCATTGTAAATCTGGAACACTCTTAAAATCTTTAAAATGTCAGTATATCTTGTATTAAAATTATCTTTGAATTTGTCATAATTGCTACAAAATATCAATTATTATTATGTAACAGTAATTTATTGATAGTCGTAGTAGATTTTGAATCTTCTGAATTTGACTGAAATGATTGTTATGATCAATTATTCAATTACATAAGCATATATTGAATTCGTTGTAAATTACTTTCCGGTGATACAACAAAACTCTTTCATTCATCAAAGAACTAGACATTTTTCATATTCTTGAAAGAAATTCAATTTTTTCTTTCCAAAAATATTTTTCAACGTTCACACAGGATTATAGTCAGACAAATGAAAAGCATTTTCACGCTTACGCATCTACATCATGTTCAAATGTGCTGCTATTACTACCTCTTCTCCGTCCACAAACGACGCGCATGGTATTTGATTTTTATTTTGATACCAGGAACATCACCCACATTAATAAACGAGCCTTCGCATAAAGAACTAAGATTCTCAAGCATGCGCGACGCTCGTGATTGAAGCGTTTCAGCAGGATGTCCATATACCCGTCGATTCTCAGAGCCGCGTCAATATAGAAGAGAGGACTCTCACACACACATAGAAGCGCTTCACGCAACCACGCGCGCGGTCATGAGAATGAAGAATTAGAAAAATCCGTGATCCATTTGAAAAATCGCTCCTTCGACGAAACACGTCAAGCTGTCAGTGTCATTATACGCGCGCGCGTTCGGACGACCGCACGACGCCGAGGAAAAAAGGCGAGGCGCGTCTGAGAAATGCGCTCTCGCACGTACACACACACACACACACGTATAACCTTTAGCTATCTCTAGCCGGTGCGCGAGTGAGAAAGAGAGACGAAGAAAAAGCCTCGCGCAGACGTCAAAGATCGGTCGCCGGGCTTCCCCCCCTTCCACCGCCACCTCGCGCGTTCGTTCGCTCCTTTGAATTGAATGATCCTCGTCAGCTCGTCCGTGGGATTCAAAATGGGCTCCATCAGCGAACGGAAAATGGAGGGCGACTCCAAAGGAGCGAGTCAAAGGCAGCTGGGCGCGCGCAAGCGCAAGCGAGCGAGCGCGCGTCGAATCGACGCTGGGCGAGTGAGAGAGAAAAAACCGATCGCTCTGACGTTTGATGGATCGGGGTAGAAAAGAGAGAGAGAGGGGCGCTCGCGAGCACACACACACACGCGGAAGACTCGATGCTTTTTCCCCGGTTCGAACTATACGCTAGCCCCGGCTATCTCGCTCGCGCGAACGCTATATACTCTCTATCCCATGGCGTGCTAGCTAGCACAGAGAGAGCTAGCTAGCTCCCAAGAACAAAGACATCAAGTTGATGGATGCGCGCAGACTCGAGCGTCTAAGAGCGCTCATCGCCAGACGAAACACTTCTCTTGTTTTTCCTAGAGCCGACTAAGCGCTATCTCTCGTCTCTCTCTCTCTCTCTCTCTCTCCTTCCGTATACGTCCTCTCTTTTTTCTCAAACGCGCGCGCTCCACCCTTTTACTTTGGTAGCGCTCGCGCGCGCAAGCTCATTGTATAAGAGCGACGGCCCAGGCGATGGTTCTTCTTCTCCCCCGGTTCCCTTTATTTTCTGCTTTGCTTTCGCCAGCCCTGACAAAGCGCTGAATTATGTTCCGCGATGCGAAAAAAGAGAGAGAGAGAGAGAGAGAGCGTACCCCGGTAATGACATTTGCGAGCAGTCAGTCGGCGCTTTTTTTTTTAATGCGCGAGTCGGCGTGGCCGATCAGGCTTCCGATTGCTGCCTAATCGCGTGGAAGCCATTTGTATAAGATTGGGAAATTCTTTTTGATCGAGGGAAAATTTTTGTAGTGGTGTTATTAATGCGGTTTTATAATATATAACAAAGCCAACTGTGAGAAAGAAGAACCAAGGAAAAATAATTATACATCTGCCCAAACCGTTTTATATTAAGATATTGTATTGAGGTAATTTAAAAAAAGAAACTATAAAATTGTTAAATCATAAATGTTTTATAACTGTCATTTAAATTTGTAAACTACTTTTTACAATATATGAAGTACTATACTACTATTACTATATTACATACTATTTCTGGCTAATTAATCTTCTAAACATTCAATTTTTCATTTACTATATATATAACGAAACATTTTGCCTAGACACGAAATATTGTATATTATTTACTAACATCTATAGACTATATAGTAAATAGAATCTCGATACGAAAAATTTAAGAATCGAGCAAATATTGACAACGCCCGAGAGTTTGAAATTCGGTGATAAGAAGCGCAAACAAAGGGATCCCATGTCAAAGCCGTGTCAAAGTGCCTCGAACGCGCCGGGCGATGCAGGCGCATAATTTACCGGATTAAAAAAGGCAGGTGCGAAACGCAGTTGGTTTTACGCGCGAGCGCAAGCGAAGCTTTTGACAAATAAATGCGCGAGGACGGTTCAAGCTGCGCGTAGAGAGAAGCGCATACACCGATATACAGAGAAAAACATGCTGGTATCAGTTGTGTGTACGCGTCGCATCGACGTTCAGCTGGTCATCAGGCATTTATCATGCGTACAAAAATTATAAGTGAAATGTGTAAGCGTTTGTAAAACGAAGGTTGATTTTTGTGCGCAAATTCAGTTGTTTTAATTATAAATTTTAATGTAAACTTTGATTTTAAAAATATTTTTAATTATATGAGATTCGATGAAGATCTTTATAAAAACGCGAAGATATATTTAAAAAAGAATATCGTAATCTTTCCTGGATGTGATTATTTAAGAATTTTATTTTCATTCAATTAAAAATGGAAAATGAAATAAAAATTGCAATTCTACTCGTAAATTTTATTTTATTTTAGTGAAACATTTTAAAATAAATTCGATCAAATTTCAAGAATGTTATTGAAATCTTCTCTATAAATTCTTTTAACAAAATTTTCGATTAAAAATTCCTCGAAAGTTCTGTCTACAGTCAAATTCTTTTCATAACCAATCATCCATTATGCTTTGTTGCATACACAGATTTTTTTTCACACATGCAACTACGGCGAAGCCAAAACAACTACTAAATTCTGCAACACAGAAGACCGCCTCACACATCGTTGTATTATCTAATCATCTACAGGGCGCGCGTGCCTACTTTTTCCACCCTCGCAACGCCACGACGACGATCCGATATCGGCAAGAGCCCGCATCATGAATAAATAAATACAACCCCACGCGTACACTACGGCAGCACCCACGCCGCACATATACAGCGCGAAAAGGCGAGGTTCGCGGGTAATGCGGCGGTAGCGCGGGGCCCGCACCGACTATGAGTAATATTGCGGGGCATTTCCAACACCCCCTGAGAGAGAGAGAGAGAGCCAGAGCGCGCACGAGTCGAGGTGAATGGGATTGGGGGTGGGTGGGTGGGCGAAAGCGAGAGAGAGAGAGAGAGAGAGAGCGCTGTGCGCTGCACGGAGGGAGGAGCACCGATCCATCAGCGTCCCTCCACCCTCGCCTTTCCGCCACTCTCATTTTTCTCCGCGCTCCGCGCTCCATCATTCCGCGTCACATCCGCCCTCTTTCATCCCTCCCTCGCTCTTTCTCTCTCTCACGCGCGCGTGCACCCTCTCCCTCGCGAGAGAGCTTTCTCTCCCGCGAGAGAAGGAGAAAAAGAGCGGAGAGGAGGAGGAGGAGGAGGAAGAGAAGGTGGAGGGCGAGTCGCTGCTGATTGCACTTTCCGAATTCATCACGTCGAATCTCCGATTCGGGCCGCGTAATTATACGCGCGAGAGAAAGAGAGTTTGCATGGAGCAGGGGGGGGGTGGGGATGGAGGATCGAATTTCTTTGGAATGTTCGACGAGCGTGATTGAAGTGTTCGGGAGGTGTAGGAGGTGGAGGAGCATGATTTTCTGGAGATTTGTTTGATTGGTCAAAGGGGGCTGGCGCTTTGTTTGCCTTCGATGGGATTTTCATTAATGTCGGATGATTATGGCGGATGATTATCGGGGATTAGTCAGGCGGGAGCGAGGCAGCGTCTGTTATTGTGATTATGTGCGTCTCGAGGAAGTTTTCGAATTCCCTCGTGATGGTGATTCTTATTGTACTTGTTAAAGCATTTCTATCCCTATTTGAGGAAACTTTAAGGTCTCCGGTGCGGGTAGATTCGTTTATAATATGAACATGTGCGGAGACAAAATTGATATACGGGCATACAATGTACAAGCTAAATTTTCTCACGATGGTTATAACATAAAAAAGAATAACCTTAATTAAATCTTTTTAAATCAAATTCAAAGATTTCTCGATACGCTAGTGACTAATACGAATCCCTCTCTACACCTTTAATCATCATTACAAAACGTCCTTATTAAACCTATCCCCGAAAACTTTTTTCGCCGATCAAATCCGATAAAATACTTCTCCCAGCATCTTAATAACGACCACAACCCACGTGTAGAGAGAAAAGAGCCATCCGCACACGACGCGCCGAGCCCCATCGACACTTTCTTAAGCAGGTCCACTTTATTTTAATTAGCGATACGAAAAATAACGAGGCCGGCCCTCCGCTGACACGTTAGATCTTTTTCTCCCGCAATCCGCGGCGCGCAACAAAAACAAATTCGAAAGAAATGGCGCCGATAGAAATCGAACGGGCGCTCGCTCCTGCTGCTTGCTTCGTTTATGCGCTCGAGCTTAATTAGCTCGACATCGGCTTTAATGGCGGCCGATTAAATTAATAAGCGGGACTCCGCGGGCGCATATTCGGAATAACGAATGCCATCCGTCTTCGGCGCGCCGCCCCGAGCTACCGACTTGAATATCGCGCGCGGACACGCAATTCAACGACGACGACGACGACGACTTTCTCGAGGCGCGTGAACGTTTATTAGGTACTATACACACATACGTACGCGAGAATCAACTTCTTCGATGCGCAATATACGTGTGTTTTCTTGTGGGCTTCGAAAAGTTCGGCCATACACTCGCCCGCTCGCGCGTGCGTTGATCGTTATCGCTGCGGACTATAATTATCGGGCCATTATTGCATATTTTATTTTTCGTATTTAAGCCGCGGCCGCTTAATCGGCTTGTTTTGTCATTAACGGAGACATTATAACTTTATAATAATCGTGTGCCGAGTGCGCGCGTATGCTTACACGCCGCGGGTGAGCGAGAGAGAGAAAGGGGATATTGGAGAAAAGGTCCAAGAGGGAAAAGTATTATTAAATTCTTTTTTGCTCCCGGCGCGGCGGCGCTCGACATTTACCGTTAGTAAATTGGATGCTGTAACGTCCAAAATGGCGTCGTATTAATAAGAGCCTGTGTACATGTACCGCACGACCCTTGCGCCAGAATTAATTTGAAATTTTCTATCAACTCGCGCTATTATTCTTTATTGCCGCGGGGATATTGTTTCGGAGTAAAACAATCAGCTTTGCTGTAAAATGAAAACACCTCGGATTGACTTTAACTTTCCTCATATACTCGCCTGTTTACATGTTCATTTTTATCATAGGATCAAATTGAACTCTGGGGCAAAAAATGTAATAATAACGCGACGCTCATTACCCAAGGTATGTGTGTATATATACCAGAGGGTACACATATAACGCGCCCTCAAAAATGGGCTTCGTCAAATTAACATTCCTCTATTAAGGCGCGCGCGCGCGCGGGGAAAAAAAGTCGACTTAATGCGCGCGATGAAAAATCATAAAAATTAATAACGTCGCGGCAAAAAGTTCGCGCAGCCCGCGCCGCCGCGCTGTGTAATTACCTTGGAAACGATATTCTTCTCTCTCTCCCTCCTTCCCAAAGCCTACCTATACACACTTTCACAACACATACGCGCGCACACACACACACACACATTGTTCATAAGAAGTCGGCAGCCCTGGCTATTACGACAGTTTAATACACAAGCCGATGGGGCGCAATATCCAATATTTCACCGGCCATAATCAGTGTCTTAGACCCCGCGTGAGCGCATTAAGGGCCTATAGTGTGTGTGTGTATATACATATACGTGTAATTTACGTTCACATTCGCGCGCGTGAAAAAGTCCAAAGACTCCGGGGCACTTGCGCTCGCGCAAGACAAAACAGAAACGCGTTTGCTCCTCTTTCGCTCTCACTACTTGCTCACCCTCTCTTTCTCTCTCTCTCTTTCTCGCCACGGTAATCATCATCAACATCATCATCATTATCGCCGCTGCCGCCGTCGCCGTCGGTCGCTGCTGCAGCTCCCATCCTATCTCATTCCGCCGTCCCGTCCTCATCTCCTCTCTCTCACTTTCTGCTCTCATCTCGTCCCAGTTGTAACACCGAGCGAGAGAGAGAGAGAGAGAGAGAAGCTCGGTATTAGTCCGGGACGATAACCACCGCGCGGTAGCAAGTGCTGCTCATCATGCGCCATCCTTTATGCCCCTGTGCTCCTGCTGCTGCTGCTTGCTGCACTGCATCCTTTGAAAAAGGTTTAAGTAAAGGAAATGACGTCTTGAGGTACGTGTGTACGTGAGCGCATCTTCGATTCTTTTTTTTTTTAAGAGAGGGGGGTTACGAGTGCGAAGCTTTTTTCGTGGGTTGGAAATTTACAAGTTTTTGCGGAGCACTCGGGTTGCCGAGAGCAGAACGAGTTTGTATGTACCCAGCACGCGTATTTACTTATGAGACGGCGAGGTGATTAAGTGGAAGATGGGGTTGATGAATGCGCGGAATGATTTTGTTATTAGGATTAATGCTGAATCGAGAGGGATTTTTGTTTTGTTCCTAATTATATCTTGGTAGGCAAATTTATAGGTATATGCTTTGTTAATAAAATATAAACTTTAAATGTAATATTTAAATAATAATATGTGTTTATATAGTTATGATTTACGTAAAGAAGTATTTCTATCTGATTAATATAACAATACTATATTTTATACTATCATCGTTTACCTTTACAATACAAGCTTGAAATAAAGACATTTATCGCGGATCGAACTTAAAACTCTGGGCCGAGAAGGGCCGCAAACCACCGATCCCGTGAGTACTAAATTAAGTCAAAGCCCGCAAGCCCTCTCTCCCCGTACCGATAAAAAAGCGAGCATCAGAAAGCGAAGGGGTGCAACCTCGGCTCTTCCTTGAAACACGTAATAAGAGCACGTTCGCTCTTACCTATACACACGGCCCGTCGATTTACGTAAAAGCCGGCGGGGTCAAGCGGTTACCCAAAATGGCCGCGAGCTCGTCGTCCGGCTAGCTCTGTAATCAAATACGCATTACCGCGAAGCTCCCCCTTCGAACTCCCCGGTCCGCCCCTCCGACGCCGTTGTCGTCGTTGTCCAGGAACGGCTGTCTCCTCGTGGCTTCGTGCTGTGCGCGTTCTCTCTCTCTATGTGTGTGTGACGGTATTGATGAGCTGGCAATTTCAAGCTATGGTAGATAGAGGGAATGCGCGTGTCGATTTCTGGAAAGAGGAAGTAATCCTACTGGATCGAAGTGTTTTACGATTTGGTCGATAAGCGGTGCATTATTGATATTATCGTTTCTAGGGTTCGTTCATGTGAAGTATGGCTATTTGATTAGCTTTCACTTCAGCTTTATTAATTGTTCGAAATGTTATTGAATACGAATATTAATAATAAAAGTTATAACTATATCGGGGTCGTAATAGCCAATTTTCAGCTCGATTAGATAATAATTTCGCCGATCAAGCGACGCACTTTGCGAAAAATATATAGCGGCTTAATTTTTCTATTTCGACGTAGCAATCATCAGTGTAAAAGAAGCAACGGATCGCTTTCGTTTTTCGTCGTGTTCCGTTTACGCGATGGTTTCCGATCGCCTCGTATAATACACGGAACGTATAATTCTGCGCTCGAGCACTCGCGAAGGCGTAGCCCGCAAGAGAGTCGGTGCTCGCATCTTCTTCTTCTTCGACGGGGCGAGGCGTACACGAGCACTTATTGTGCGCACGCGCGCGAGCTAAATAGCCACGTACACCGGTAAATGATTGGAATCGGAAAGTGCGGCAAAGTAGGGAAATTGCGATGTTCTGCGTTGATAAAGTAATAAAGCGATCAAAGAGATCGATGCGATTTAGCGCGAATCTTTAGTCTGGAAGTATACACGCGTCGTCGGATAATAATTTTTGTAATTCTCGGTTTCTGTAGCACTTGTATAACCGTGCCGAAGAATTTCATGTACAAAGGAAAAAATAATTTATTATTGAAGAAGTTATTTTAAGACTACAGAAATATTGAGATAACTTAAATAAATACCTTATACCATTATGAGACATTCTACTTTTTAACGGATTTAACCAACAGCGAAGGTTTTATTTTGGCTTTACATTTCCGTCATCATTCTTCTAAGAGAGAATTATAGAATTAATATTTTATTAAAAGTCTCCTGCCCATAACTATTTGTATCATCATATATAACAAATCAGCTATATATTTAAAATACGCCAACAAAAATGTCCGCACCTATACAGAAGCTAATGATAGCTAACTGCCCATGCAAATATCTTTTTCTGTCTCTTTTCGCACTCGCAGCCGCCATTAATTGGCGCAATTACCCTATCGTTTGCTTTACTTAACTGGGGAACATTCCTCGAACGGCTACTGCCGCCATACCATCATCCATCCCTCTATATTTTTTCCTCGCATGTGCGCCTTCGCGCAATGCACGCGAGAGATTCGCACTAGCAATGGCGTCTCTCTGCATACACACATATACATACACAAACATTCTCGCCTGCCTTTTATCCACCGAAGGAACAACCAGAGAAAGAGAGAGAGAGGAGAGAGAGAGAGAGAGAGAGAGAGAGAGAGAGAGAGAGAGAGAGAGAGAGAGAGAGAAACCAAGGTACGGCGACGCCACAGCCGCGGCCGCGCGCACGCAACGCGGCAATCACGATCGCGGGCTGCTGCAGACGGAAAAAGAGATATCGTGCTCGCGCGCGGCGTCGGGGCCCCCGAGATAAGGATCGCGTGTAGCCGCGGAAAGTGGAGAGGATGGATGATCATCGCACGGGCACGATCCTACATTTTCTCTCTCTCTCTCTCTCTCTCTCTCTCTCTCTCTCTCTCTCTCTCTTTCTCTCTCACTCGTTCGCGATGATTCTGAGAGGAGAGGAGCTGAGTAAAAAATGACGGAACAAAAGGGCCTGCACGCGCGTGCGAGCCCAGCAACTTGGCACACACTCACATACATACATACACACACGCACACACACACATCGGTATCGCCAGTATTTATTTCGACGTTTATACGTGGTTCGTATATGCCGCTTTGTTCCTGCTTGTTTCATAACCTCGTTTTAATCTTGGATGGGGAAGCATGAGGGAGAGATTCGATGATAAGGGCGATTTGTTTTACCGTGGGTGGAAGAGTGAAGTTCATTTGTAGCGTGATAATTTATTTAGGGGACGCGTCTTCGCATTTTTCCTCGGTACCTTTCGTATTAATAAAATTCGATAACTGTAACTTCATGATTGGTCTATATTTAATGAAGGTATAGAAATTTTATTCGGAAACGGGATTTTAGGAAGCAAGGTGCTGTTGAGCTATAGTGACATTAATTTTTTAATAAATGAATGCAAAAGTAATCGAGATTTTTAGTATTTAAGTATGGTATAAAGAATAATAGAAGAACCAAATAGAGGGTAGAAAAATCATTCTAAAGGATTATTGGAAAAGGTGATGTAATAGAGTCTTTTACTTAAAAAAAAAAGGAGTGCAAAGGCACGATATACACAATAATCAGAAATACGAAATCATAAATTCTAAACAGAAATAACTTAAAGAACAGCCGTTCCCACGCGTATATCACTCTTAAACTCGACCTCGCAACGTCCGAGCCCATTACAAAAGATACTTCTGCACGCTCCCCTAACCCAACAAAAGTCCACGAACACAAGAAAATCCAGCTCACGCGCTTGTCCTCCGCGTGGCCAATCGCGTCCAGCATCGCCGCGAGGATAGCCACTCGCGCGCGATTATAAGGCCATCAGCGCGGGCAAGGACGAGCTTTTTACGTTTTCAGCGCGCGTGCACGAACGCTGCCGAGAATGTACAAAAGCCCCAATATAGACGCGGCGGCGAAGGGAAAGAAAGTGGCGTATAACGTGCGCAGGACATTTCGTGCATCGAGGCCGGGGGTATGTATATATATACAAGCGTATATACTTAATGGGATTTTAATCGACGCGGGGCAACCCTCGTCGCGCGCGGTCCAATCGCGCGTCGCGAGCTCTGATTAATCCGGCGAGTGTTTCGTGGGGGCTGTTGGGGTAAGTTGTTTTGCTGCGTGTATATAGTGATTTTCATGAGTTTGATGGAGAGTGAGGAATGCGTAATGAACGCTCCGGGTTTTGCGGGTTTCTGGAAATTATTTAGTTGCAGGTTGTTCTGTGTGTAGCTGGATTTTAAGAGTCTCGTTATTTTTTGTTACGGTCATCAGTTTTAGTGGCGAATCTCGGGAGTTTTGGGTCGTTGGAAAAATGGTAAACGTTTGAACGTTAAAATAAAGATTAATTTAATTGAGTGTTTGTATAGTCCTTCTGTAACCCTACGATTTATAAATTCTTTCGAAGATCTAATTTTGAATAGCTTTTAATCATCTTTAAACGAGGATATTCATTAATAAGTTTCATATTACAGAATAATAAATATTAATGAGCTGGCTAACAAAAAGGTGCTTCATCATGGATGACGTATCTCAATATAACAAGTTTACAATGCTGATGTCAAAACAACTATCCCTCAACTGTATAAAGTCGTGTAAATCCTACACCTATTGTTAAAATATTTTAATCAACTACATTTCTCTCAGATTTCGTACGCACCTCCCGAAAATTTCAATACTCACCCGCTATCAAATCGGCCATCTATCCGCCTCGCACGCGGAAAAGGAGATTCCGTTACCACGCGGCGGCGGCGGCGTCGTCGTCTCGCATTTTTCATGGCGGCTCTCGTAAAAAATTAACTCTAAATCATACGTCTTGTCCCCCGTGACAATTCGATTAATCCTCGCCGAGCAAATTAATCCCGCATAAATAATTCATGCGCATACGCTCTCTACCTCTCTCTCGCTCTCACTCACGTCCACACACATAAATTTTTAAGTGATACAACTCCGTACACGCTTCGACTCTCTCCTCTCTTACAACATACGCCCAACGTTATATACATACAGACACAAACACACACGCACGGCTCTCGTGTCCGGCCCTTAAGAAAAAGCAGCGTACACGAGAGCACGCTCGCGCGCGTCATTCGAATTTGAAATGCGCATTACGTACACGGGCTCGTCTCTCCGCGGACCCTCGGCCGGCGGCAGCGGCGGCCCGAGAGATGTCCCTGATCGTTATATCTCCATCTCCGCGGCGGTCCGGTAATACATATTCGCCCGGTCTCGGACGTGTGGGATGTGCGCGCAGAAAGAGAGAGAGAGAGACTCCGAAGGGGGTTGCGAAGCCAGTATGTGTGTGTGTGGGTGTGTGTGTGTGTGTGTGTGTGTGTGTGTGTGTGTGTGTGCGAGGGAGGAAGCGCGGGGAGGTTTCTCGTGTTTCATTTCCTGAGCTCCTATATAACTTTGCGCTCAACTCGACACCAGATTAATAACGGCCCCACCTATCCTATTCTATATATCCCCGGGACCCGAACAACTTCGCGCTTGCTGTTGTTGTTGTTGCTGCTGCTGCTCATGCTGCTGCTGTTGCGTCTATCTCTGCGTCCGACTGTCGCTCTTTTTTCACTTGGCTCTGTACACGTGGCGTTTTATAGTTATGATTTTGTCTCTCTCGCTCTCTCTCTTTCTCTCTCTCTCTCTCTCTCTCTCTCTCTCTCTCTCTCTCTCTCTCTCTCTCTCTCTCTCT
>JAPYZP010000933.1:0-19626 GCA_030522985.1 Torymus sinensis | reverse complement strand
GCAGAATTGCTTGCAGAAATGTCTACAGAAAATCCTGCAGACTTTTTTCATACGGGAAAACTTTGAAAAATAAAACGTCTCGAGCGGTAACTAATCATATTCCAAACCAGTGTCCTAATGTATTATTGAACATTTTCTTCGATTTTGCCTTGAAAACAAAAATAAAAAAACTTTCGGATTTAATTGGTGTAAGTAAACATGATGAAGCATAGCCAGAACGCTCTTTTAACAATTTGGCTCAAAGTGAAGTCAATATCACACTCCTAGGGCGTCCTCAATTTTGTTCTTCGTAGAAGATGTACTATATAGTTTGATATCTAACAATTTTTTCTAAACATGCGTGCAGAATCATAATCTTAATGCATAAAATTTATGCATAAAATGAGAAAGAAATTCTTTAAGATGTGATTGAATGTGCATGAAATAAATTCTGCAACCAATGTTATAATATAGTCACGAAGGAAACCATATAGTTATTTCAAACTCTCCGGAGTTCTCGAATTGAAAAACTGGCCAATGCACCGCACGCTTCGGCCTCGCGTAATCGTCGAACAAATTGCTCCCTCCAACCACCTCCCACGCATATATAACACAGTGCGTGCTACCCCGTACCACTGATCACGCGCGCGCTTGGATACGCAGGCAGCACCTGACGAAACTGCATACACCCTCTGCCTATAGCCCGCTCGCTCCTTCTCCAATACTCGGAATGCGAGAAACACCGGCTACGTGTAATCGGGAGGCACACGGGATAGCACCTTATATACCTATACCATACACCATCAGCGCGCGCGTGTCGACGTCACCCTGGCAACCGATCGCGTATACACACATAGAGGGGCCTATAACCATGCGGGGTATTGCTTCTGCTGTTGCTGCTGCTGCTGCTGCTGCCGCCGCCGATAAATAAAACACGCGGTAGCGGCGGGGATACTTGGACTTGGCGACGTGCGTCACACAAAACTTACTTCTTCGTGGACTTCGCGTTAGAAAGAACATGCGGCCGTCGTCGAGAGCGCACAGCTGGGCTGCCGCCGGGCCCGTAGCGCCGCTGTAGCTGCTTTGAGGTTCTGGTCAAGGAGGTCTTAATGCGTACGGGATAGCGAGAAGGATGTCCGGGAAACGGGTTACCGAGAAGCTCTCGGAGATCGACGAGCACGTCACCAAGCATTACGACATTGTACGCCGGTTAGGAAAAGGGGTAAGTTAAACAAACGATGTGCGAAAGTTGCGTGCACGAAGTTCTTACTAGGAGATGTGTACTTTCGGCCGGTGGACCAAAAATAGTTGAACAAAATGCCGGAAATTGAAATAGGTGGCAAACAGTGTACTTTAATAGCTTGGTTTTTGTAGTATGCTTTTGTAGGTAAAAATAGAGGATCGGTTGTATAAATGAACAGTCAGAGAGCGTCTGTGATTGTCATATCAGTGTTACTTATATTTATTGAATTTCAATATTTTATCATATTATCGTAAAAAAAATAAGTTAACTAACTTATTGACATTTGCGTATAAATAGATCTGACAAATTATGTGTACAAGGTATACGTTTTAACATAAATTTTTTGATCGATACTTCTTTACTCATCAGTGTCACACTGTAGTATATGATGGGAATGTTCCTAGAGCTGTGAGAAGTATTTCACATTATAGTCAATACAATGTGAAAGTAGGTATGGAACTTTTTATTCTAGGATTCATATAAAACTTTTTTTTAATAACTTTTAGTTTAATTGAGGTACACTTTATTGAGTTTTATTGTCAACCAAATTATGTTTGTTTGTGGACCATTAAGTTTTCTACTAAAAGGTTGTTTCTCCGTATTTATTTTTTCATTCTATTTGAACACCAAAATATTTCTTTTAATAGCTAAAAGCCTTCATCAAAGTAAACTAAAATAACATTGAATGTAGCAATATGGATTCATAACTGCGTTTTATAAACCGTGATCATTGAATCAATATTACACATACTTCCAATTGTATTTACAAAAAAAAAAATACCTCAAATTAATGTCGTGCGAATTAATGAATTTTTTCTACGAATTCAATACATAATGTACAAATTTCTTTTTTTTTTAAATAATATAAAATTAAGCATTAAAACGCATATATTTACGAAGTTTTTATATTATTAAATAATGGCAGTTATACATAAAGTGTCCGCAATAGTAACAGGGGGAAGATTTATTATTTTCCAAATAATAATAATGAGTAAATAGATGATGTATATTGATTATACATTATCAACTTTCTACATAATACACTAGGAATTTATCTCTTTGTGTTTTCAAGCACACTGAACTGATTTCATATACAAGTTATGATGCGACGTTGTATGTAAAGACTGATTTCAAGAGATAGCATACGACAATTGATTAAACAACATGCTATTTTGGTATCTCTTACACCCTACGATAAAGCTTATACAAGCAGAGTTGACGGTCTTTGGGAAACGAATTCTGTGTAGGCTTTGAGAGTCGGTTTCAGGTACCTTAAATTGAAACTCCACTCGCAACTTGTACTAACGAGCCTTTTTTCGCGAGCTACTTAGCACTTTTAAAAAATGATATCTCTTGATATTAAGTACAACTCTGCAAATTTTTATGTAAAAACCAACCAAATAAATTAGTAAAATAAAGATAAAAACTTTCATTTAAGCTTTGTTTAGTTGAAAAATGGAAATTCATTATAGAACGTTATAATAATTGAAAAAGAACATAGATGAGTGAATAGAAATGCTTGTTAAAAGTTTAATAGGAAGATTTGTAGTTATAATATAAAAATCTTCATGGGTCATTCTGATAGCATTAAATATTTGTAGACTTGTAAGTAATCGAGGTAACATAATTTTTTTATACAAAGATAAGTGTATTTTAGATTGGAAATTTTTCAACCCAAGAAAAAGGATGGAACGAGTTAAGGGGTATCGGAGCTAATTACAAATTCCTACACCGAATTTTTCATTATTTAAATTCAGTTTTACGTTTCTTAAAATTATCGCAGTCATCCGATGTTTGTATTGAGTTAACGAACGCCGGGTGACAAATATTATTAATAAAATAAAAAATTGAATAAAAACAATAGAAAATATGAGAATGTTGATAAAATATGTAATTCCAGATACCTAGACTTCGATATCCCCTTAAGTAATGGTAGAAAACTTCATATCTAGGCACCAAAAGTTCACTCTCAAAATCTAGACATAAGAAACCATATTTTCAATGTTCTATAGAATCCATTTTAGTAAGTGATTATTAACTAATTAATTTTTTATTTCAAATAATTTATATTTCAAATTTCGCAATTGATAATAATCACTCAGTTGAAATGCGGATAAATCGACATTTCATTGAAATAATAATTTCAAATTAATAATACTTGTTGGGACATAAAATTAGGATAAAAGTAATATGCATTATATTATCTTAGCAGAGAACATATATTTATTAATGTTAAATTTTCTTATATTATCAATTTTCTATTCGGTGCAAAATTGAGTGGAAACTCTTTCATTATTTCCAATCACTGCACCGGAGGCTGCTGGCAGTGGCTTTAATTACCATCGAAACAAGCAAGGGGAGAAATTAGAATGCATGGTGGTATAGACAACAGAGTTCCCTGTATTTCCGTTAAAAGCGTCGCCTTCTACCGTTCAATCGAAACCTCCGACCGCAGCAGCAACGAGAGCCGGTAGAGCGGCAGTGCTCGCTGAAACAATCGATATACGTATCAAAGCACATGCCTCTATTCCAGCTTTGATATTAAAAAGACAAAAGCCAGATCCAATGCTCACCATAAGATAGTACCGAATTTCCGTTTGCCTCCTCAACGTCTATACGTTGCTCAAATCATTGAAAAGGAAAATAGATTTTCTCAATTTTATAAATAGAGATGATAAATTTATAACGCACATTACTGAATTTATAAATGCATCACAATAAGGAAGTGTATAATTTATTGCGAACGTTCATAAAGAAAACCCTTTCTAAGTCTAGCTAATACAGAGTAAGAATTATCTTTACTAATTAAAATACTGACGTAAAATAACGTTGATATATGATACCATTTTAATTAAAATGTATCATATATTTTAATTAAAATGTATCATATATTATGGTGTGTGCTACGCAAATTTAAAATAATAATTAATATAAAATAATTTATCTGAAATATTTATACTTTATGAAACTATTGTAGCATTGTTGCCGTTTAGTATAATATAATATTACAATATTATGTTGCCAAATCAACGATTTTAAATTAAATATGTATTCTTATTTAATATTAAAAGAAAAATTTGTTGTCTACATTAATTGAATATTTGATATTTGATCATAAAATCCACATATTACATTTCTCGTTTTCAGGCTTATGGAATAGTGTGGAAAGCAATTGATAAACGAACCAATGAAATCGTAGCCGTGAAGAAAATTTTCGACGCTTTTAGAAATCAGACTGATGCTCAACGTACATTTCGTGAAATCGTATTCCTGCTCTCGTTTGCTAAACATGAAAACATCATCCAGCTGATTGGTTTGCACAAGGCAAATAATGATCGCGATATTTATCTGGTTTTCGAATATATGGGTAAGGAGATACGTTTATCAAATATAAAGGGGTTCGAACAATGCCTTGACATTATTTTGTACTACATATCAAATAAAGGGTAGTTATTGATTCAATGAAAATCCAATAGTTTACTCAAACATTATGTTAAGAGAAAACACATAATTTCGACAATTAAATTTCGTTTTCTCATTTCGGCACTTAGTTGATAAAATGTATTAAAATAATTTGATTAACCTTTTAGACGTATGGAATTTCTCAATTTGCAACATTTTTTTATAGAAACAGATCTCCACAATGTGATAAAACGAGGGGCAATATTAAAAGACATTCATAAAGTTTATATAATGTATCAACTCTTAAAAGCTACCAAGTACATTCATTCAGGAAACGTGATTCACCGAGATTTAAAGGTACAACTTATTCAATTTTTTTTATATAATATATCTTATTTTTTATCATATTACATGTATTTTTGAAATGTTTATTTTTTAAAACTTCTATACTTTATTCAAAGATGTACTAATAATTTGGTACTTAATATTTTGCCATATATGAGAAAAATCATATTAATTTATATAATTATATAAATTAATGTTCAATATTAGATTAGCTGTAAATTAAAAGAAATTATTCATATTATCGACTTATTTTCTTTAAAATAAATTTCAAAGTACAATTAAAAAGACCAATAAAAATGTAACGAGCAGTTCCTGGTTAGAATTCAAGGTTGATGAATATTATGAGTATTGACATGCCTCATTTTCTTATGGCGCAGAGGACAAGGAGAAAATCATTGATAACTATGTCCTCTAACGAAATTGATTGTCTTCTCCGTTTATTTGACAGCCCTCTAACATCCTGCTGAATGCCCAGTGCCACTGCAAGATCGCCGATTTTGGATTGGCGCGCTCGGTTAGCCAGCTGACTGAAGGCGACGGCGAGGCTGGAAGCGATCCCGCCTTGACGGATTACGTCGCCACGCGATGGTACAGGGCGCCGGAAATATTGATTGCCTCGAAAAGGTGAGCTCTCGGAAAGAAAAAGGATAGAGAGAATGAGGGATGAGTGTGAGGAGAAGGGGGGAAAGGACAAGGGGGAGATCGCGTGCGCACGCGCGCGATGCGCTCACGGGGAAAAATAGTCGGAGACACGAAACGCTCATGACCTTTGATCCCTCGATAGCTCTGGTGATGTGGTATGATTTAGTGCAAGTTTGCAACCCATCGTGGAATCGATCTCGAATGAATAGGGGCTAGAGTATCTGTGAACAAACTTGACATCTATTTTTAAAACTTACAGCGACACATTTAATAAATTTTCCCTCTGTATTGACGATTTACGAAATGTCTTATTGACTATCAATTCATTATCTTTTAGAATTAGCTTTAATATCTGTTATTAATAATGAGATACATTTATTGAATGGTTGTAACATTTTTATGGTAAAATGCCGTCCGATTTGATATTAAAATATAGTTTTACATATTATGAAAATGGCTGTGCAACCTACGTGAAATATTATAGATCGATAATTCAACTGACTTCGTGAACTTCTTATAAATGGAAAATCCAATTAGTGTAACTTAATCACATGCTCAACAAAACGAGGCTTTAATCTAAGAATTTTTTAAAGAAAGGTATAATAAATGTTATTCAAAATAGCTACTTGTAATTTTAATAGCATCTATAAAAGTTCGATTCTTCGTACACACTTATAGACATGTCTTTTGAAAAGTCAAAAATCTTTAATCGAGGGAGACACAACATTCCATCACGCGTCGAATTTCCTCAATTTGGTCCTCTCTCTCAACCTCGGTCTACACAGACTCGGAGCATGTAGTCGATTGCTTATTTCGCAGGTACACGAAGGGAATAGACATGTGGTCGCTGGGCTGCATCTTCGGCGAGATGTTGCTCGGCAAACCGCTGTTCCCCGGCTCCTCGACGATCAATCAGGTGGAGAGGATCATGGCTACGCTGCCGCCGCCCACGGAGGAAGGTGAGCGTGCTAAAGCTTCCACACACGCGTTCTCTCCCCTCTTGTCACTTATTTTTCTTCGCACGCTCTTTCTCGGTTTCGTGCGAGATTTATGTGTAGCTCGACGAGCATTAGGACGCCCAGAGCTGTAAGTATTCTTTTTTTTTTGCTCACTGACAGAAAAAAATGCGCACAGCAGTAATTTTCATTAGCAGTTATTTTCAATTTCATTCACGCGCCAAGCTACCTGGGGCGCCAAGAAATAAATTTATCCACATTTTTACTTGTAAACTACAATTTGGGTTACCATTTAAGATACATTATAACAGTCGGCGTGCTATAAATTTTATATTGCTTTTCTGAAACAATATATGTAATTGTATAAATGCTGAACTCATTAATTCTTATCTCACCAAAGCTCATTAATCTAGGTAACTTAATTATATTATAAAACAGTATTTTCATCAATTAAATTTCATTTCTTGTAGTAATAATATAATATAAGCATTGATGTGCATACGATTATTAACATATTGATATTGAATTTTTAATCCTTTTTCGAAGAAAAAGTTTTAAAAACGATGACACACAATTTGACTCAAATACAAACGATGACTCAGCTTTGTTTATCGGAAAAATCACTCAATCGGATATCGATAAAAAAATTTTAAAAAGTGTACAGTTCATTTTTAATATTGATAAGAAAATATTACTTGATTATAGAAGGAATAATTGATTGACTTTTATAATGACCATTAATATATTTAATAAACTTACTAGATTTGTACATTGTTATATGAAATCATTTTGATCCGTTTAATTCTGTAATAAAACATTTATCTCGATTTATCGGATTAACTATAGTGTATTATCCATCAATTATTTCAATGAATAAACTTATTAAATGTTTTAATTTAAGGCTACGACGATAGCGCAAGCATGAATCGTTTTTTTGTTTCGTACTGGCGCTTTAGTTCGTAAAAATGGAAAATGATGCTAATATTCGTGCGTTCCAAAGCTTGCTCTTTTTTTTTAAACCGAGTTTGTGCACGCGCGACGGACAGCAATTAAACTTTTTTACAGTTTTGTGAAATACAATTTTCAGCTTTGTTTAATGAGATCGGATTTGTAAGTGAGCGAATATTTTATATCGGTTGAAAAATACGAAAATGTATAATAGGTTTTTAGGTAAGTGATGCGATGTATTAGTTGTAACAATTTTTGGGAAAAATTAATTCTAATACAATTTATTTATTTGAATTTGAAAAAGCTTAAAATTTTCGGAAAGAATAACCTGATATAACGTAAAAAGTTAATTAAAACTGAAACTTTTTGTAGTTAAAATATGAAGATAGTATATATGGGATATAATATTATCAAAGGTAATGTTAAAAACAGTCGCAAAGTAAAGTTCTGCAATTTATACAGACTAAAATGTAGTAAATAAAACTAATGTTGTTATATCTACCTATGAGAAACTAAAGAAGTTATTCCATATTACGTTTATCACATCAAGCAAAGTAACAAATTTATATCGTTTGGCTTAATTTTGGAAGTTCCGTGAAAAAATATAATTGAGTCACAGTTCTATAACTATACACTCCATAAAACCCTTTATTATAAAAGGGTTATAGCCATTATAATAGAACTGAAGGTTGCGATATAATTACAAGTTTGCCGTGCCATCTGCACGCGCGCTTTAATGTTAGCATAATAATTAATGAAAACGACCTAAATTTATTAACTTTCAGTATATTCGAAGTTGAGGGGTAATCATTATTTTTAACATGTTTTTTATTTTATTTTAAGAATTTACTATCGTAAATTTATATTTATTGCCACAAATAACGCAGGAAATTAAATTTCTATTGTGTCAAATAAATGAAAATTTTGAAATGTCGATACTCAATGAAAACTTCAATTTCATTCAAACATCTCGTTTTGAGTCGAGTACTTAGTTTATCAAACATGAATCTTTAAATTTTAGACTTGACCTCGGTGAGCGCTGGTTACGGCACGAGCTTACTGGAGAAAACGCCACCAAGTCCTCACAAATCGTTGGAAGAACTTTTACCCGACGCGTCTGACGAGGCGCTAGATCTCATTAACAACTTAATCGTCTTTAATCCAAGTTATCGTCTAACCGCTGTTGAAGCTTTAGAACATCCATACGTTGCAGGGTATATTTCAAAAATGTTTTAATGTGACTCTTTAAATAATTTGATCATCTTTCATTAAAAATTCCAACATTTTGGTTTTTAAAATGCTAACTTTAATATACATACTTTATGAGTGTTATTAAATAAGTGCCGTAGCGGTTAACTATTTATGGCAAAGATTTATAATTGAGCCATCCTGGTTTCAATCCTCGTACCTCCGAGTACATCAGCACTGCTGTAAATATTGACATATGCTTTGCTAGCAAGCTCGTCATTCATATGTACATGCTCGTGGTTAATTGATATCCAAATGAAAACACTAGTAAAACGACAGAAAACTTTATATCAATTTTAATAAAAATCAACAAAAGAATTTCTGGAGCAATTAATTTGAACTTTCCGTTTTTCTTATATTTTTCGTTTTTTTAAACATAATATTACGTAAAGTTTTATTCTTTTCCAACAATATTATTTCATATACAAACAGCTATTTCTGTTTAAATAATAGCAACTGACAAAATTTTGAGTACACTTCGTAAATGAATAATAAATATTACTTTAGCATTAAAATATTTAATATACTATTTGAAAATCAATAATAAACTTCTGTATTTTATCCAGTTTTCATGTGAAGGGAAATGAGCCCGAAAAAGGTTCAAGCGTTATACCTTTTTTACGAGATGACGTGCAGCTTTCGGTCGATGAGTACAGGAGTAAACTTTACTCTATGATGGACGAAAAGCATCGAAAACAGAAAAACATGTAAGTCCCGTTAATAGCTAATAACAAAAATGCAATCACTTTTTTGCGTGATTTCATTGTTCTCCGAAAACAAATTTATTCAACTAGTGCAACAAGAAAGAAAAACATTACATCTATTTTTCTTATACTTGCTCTGTGGGCGTAGGTTAAAGAAGAAATTTTCCGACACGTCGAAGTCCAGGGTTCGCCGGCTCTCCGAGCATCTGAGGAAGGAACCGTGCAGCGCAGGTCAAGGTGACGCCGCAGCTAGGAAAAGCTTTCATTTGTCCTGCGATGATCTCCGGAAGGAAAAAAGTAAGAGCGACACTTACAAAGCCCTATTTCTCGAAGGTAAGAGATCATATGTCAAAATGTGGATGGTTATTGGATTTTGGTGAGATTTCATTTCTGTGTCATAAGTTCATGGAAATTAATTTGATTTGCATGGAACTTTTATGAGACTACAAGATGGCATTTTAACTATCTTTTGTCAACAATAGATGATTATATGACTTTTTAAATGAATTATTATTAATTGATATTATTGCTTTGAGCAAATTTTATGTGTCATAGTTCAATAGTTTTTTAATTCATTCAAGTTTATCTCAATTTTGCATGAGTACAATAAATATTTGGTTTTACTTTCTTTAAGCTAACGTTTACATTACAATTTTATATAGATCTTACGATGGTATAACATCATTTTTCCACAATTTTGTAACAAACAATGTCAATGTAGTTTTTCTTTTCTTTTTCTTTTTTCTTTTGAGAAACTTAAACACAACATAAACCACTGAGATATAGTATAAATATATAAATTAGGACCGACATTTCAATAAGTAAAAGAAACCTAAATCTGAATTTTAATTCATATATTTAAGGTCAAAGTATTACTAAATTAGAGTATAGTTCTTAATAATGGTTAAGAAATTGTTCAAGCCTTGTAATTTTGAACTATCTATTAATTAACTGCAGCTAATTTTAAAATTTTATTTTAAAAATTTTCGTTATGTAGTAAAAGATTTGTTATAGCCTGCGTGACTTAAGTCCGAACTACGGACTTAAGGCAGGCAGTACTATAAAATAGTGTACGATATGCGTGCCTTAAGCGACACTTTGAGGTACGTCGAGTTTAGTATGCCCGAGCGCAGCGAAGTATCGTAATATACTAATATAAAATAAACAATAGCATAATAACATTTAAATGTAGGACTCTGTGTGGCAAAAAAAGCACGTTACAGTTTTAATAAAATTTTTCTTTCTAGAAGAAGCTCGACAGGGCTTTAGCAATAAGAAGACTATTTCTAATGGAAAAGAGAGCAAGGGAACCCAGGTCGTAAATATGACGACGAGTGACAAGATCTCCCGACGAGATGGTATGAATATTTTTACGTTCTCTTTTTATTTAAGGTCAAAAGTCATTGCATGCATTTCATTGTAATGAGAACAATTTTCATAGTATTACAATTGTAAAATGTAAGTACTGAGAAACGGAATCCCATACAAAAATCGTGAATACATTACAGTTTAAATTTTCATTTAATAACTTTTAATTAAGCTGGCTCATGCGCGATAGTAAGAACCACGTAATTAAATAAAAACTAATAGAAGCTTTTTATTAATGTTTAATACCCCCACTAAACAAATTTTAGATTCAATCGTGGATCAAAATAGCGAGAAAATACCTTTTGAAAATCACCGGGAGTGATATAACTTATTTCCCTTGAAAAACTGGATCTTGAGTCTTTTCAATTTCAAATCCGAGCAAAAACAAAAAAGATTTAAATGATTTGTTGAATCATTTTTTCAATTGTTGATATTTATTTTGTAAATACTAAAATTTTGTTTTAAACAAATTTTTCCGTTAAATGAAATACTTATCTATTATAGTACATTGTTTTGCACTATGCAACACATGAAAATTCAGCAAAAAAAAATTTATTATGATTTCTCGCTGGAAATTCATCTAAAATGACTTCTTCTATTCATACATATATTGTTTCTTTAATGAATAAATACTTTTGAATAATTACAATTTTTATGAATATTATGTTAAGTTAAATTAAGAATCTATTAATAAAATTATTAATTGTATAAAATAATTTAAACTGTATCATTCCAGGAAAATATGCTTCCACTCCATCGATTAAACCATCGAGTAAAAATGTTGCTGTGCAGTATGCATACAACTTAATAAGCAGTAACTTCCGAAGCTTCGCTCCGAGCCAAGCCAAGAGCTGTTTGTACTTGAACCGACAACAGCAACAACAGATGTCAAGATCTCAGCGTTCGATACAATCGGATCAGGTAATTAACGTAAGTTTGAGCTTTGTGTGTCTCTGATTATGCTTTGTAGTTCATAGAGTGGTATGAGATTGCTAAATTTAATATGATAAATTTCCAAAATATGTTAGAATGCACGTAAAATATTACACACATTTTTTATGCAAAATTTGTACACTTCTACAGTTTTACAAATTTATAATTTAGAGTTTCTTTCTAGTAAAACAAGTAAATGTGTCATAGTGTAAATATACAGAAATCTATAAATTTTAATGTAATAAGTTGTATATTGAATATCTTATTCTATCTTTGCAGGCTACTTATCGTGAGGAACTTATTTAGGTACCGTAATAGTTACTTAAACGATTGTTGCATATTTATAATTTTGATAGTTTGTTAACAATATATGCATTTTTCCTTTAAATTTTTCCTTTAAATTTCAATGATAAAGAACCCCAATAACGACTTGGCTTATTTTGCAATAAGTATTTTAATATAATAAACTGACAAACAATAAGAAAAAATATTTGCTTTTTCATCTATTTAATTATATTACCCGTTTAATTTATTTTCTAACCTTTGAATTTGAATTATAAAATCCCATATGAAAATAATAAATGTAATAAAATGTAAGAAATTGTATGAAAACGTAAGAAAATGTATGAAAACGTAAGAAAATGTATGAAAGGGTATAAAACCATTGGTTTTCGGACATTGCTTTTTCGGTTTTTTATACACTTTTTTACATTTTCTTACATTTTTATACGTTTCATTACAAATATGACTAATTTTTTCTAATTAGTCTGCAAAAAGAAATTATATGAAAATGTAAGGAAAGGGTAAGAAAATATAAGAAAATGTAAGAAAATGTATAAAAATGTAAAATATTACATATTCTTACATTTATACACACTTATATACATTTTTAAACAGTTTTGTATATTTGTATATGCTTTCTTACATTTCATTAACATTTGTACATATGAGAAAATTTTCTTGAAAAAAATAAAAAATTTTTTAAGGTATGAAAATGTACAAAAACCAATGGTTTTATACATTTTTACACAGTTTCTTACAGTTTTGTACAATTTCTTACGATTTTCTACATTTATTCACATTTATTTTTTTCATTCGGGATGCCATATAATTTTTATGATAATATAATATTTCTATCAAATGAATGTTACGTCTTCCTTTTTAACTCCAGCTTCTTCCTTTCGAATTCCTTGCTTTTCTTTATTCAAGATACGATGATATGCTGGTCACATAACTTATTCAATTCGCTGCTGGCGCTGATGCATAGCTCCTCATAACTTTTTTCCACCAGCTCGTATTTTGCTAGCTTCTTTGCTCTTAAAAGCCTTGGAGGCCTAGATGTTCTCGGAAACCTCTGGTTTACTTTCAGACCAATCGTGGAATATCCTGATACTGTGCATGTGGACAGTATGTACTTTGTCATAACTGTCACAGGGTCGAATACAAAATTATTTTGATTGGAAGAGTAATTATTTCTAATACAAACTAAAGATTTTTAATTTTGTAGTAGAATATTTTATTTACTCAACTTTTATTTTATCAAGCTTTATATTTATCGTAATTTATTGTACATACATTTACTTTGTATTTGCAAATACTCCTGCAAATATTACTGTTGAGTATATGAGTACATTAAATTCCTCTAACCCTCGTAGAAATGTATAAGGTTATAAATATATGTACCATAAAGAAAATTTCCGAAGAGTAGACAATAAATAAAAACGGCAGGAGTTTGGTACCTTTAAATCATTGCTATAGATTATCCGAAACTCACCAAACGATTCCCAGCTGACTTCTCAATGTCTATATGATCACAACCATAGGCTCTTCGCATCAATCACCGACTACCTAAGCCACTCATCGCCCCCACATGATCATTCGCTACTGACCTTTTGCCTTCTCTCCCTTCTATGACTATAGAGTCTATGGACCTTTCTATTTTATTTATGAGGAACATTATGAGAGTTTTTCTTTTGCAGCGTGATCGTACTAATCTGCAGAGCAGCCAGCAGCAGCAGCCTAAGCTGCGACGGGCTTGCGGTAATTTGGCCAGCCGCGGCGCCATGACTACGCAGATCCAGCAGCCTTATCGGCCGGTCACGAGTGCGTGCGTCCAGCCACAACCAAGACGGCGGGATAGCTCACCGGCTGCGCATGCCAACAAGTACCTTACGAGGTTACCACAGGTTAGTGGCTCCTGATTGAAGGACCATCTGAAGTATCTACATACTAGACTTTGAAAATTACTATACAAGCAGCATACTATCTACAAGTAGGTTAATAAGGCCTAGAAAATTTTTTTCTGACACTATCAAAGAATTGTTGACAAATTTCTTATGATCCAGTTTCTCAAACAGATACTGATGATCGGGTGAAGTTAAAAATCTAAAATTTCCAATATAAATTTGGTATTGAGGGGATGTGAGTACCGACGTTATTTTTCAAACGAGTACAACTTACGAAAATATCAATAGAATCATCCAAAAAAAATTCTGAGTATAGTATTTACAAATACCGAGCGCTTGATAAACGTGTTTATTCAAAAAAATGATGAGAATTTATTTAATTAAATGAAAACTGTGCTGTCGCTAGTAGGAATTTGCAATTGAGTTACTTTTCAAACGAGCACAGCTAACAAAAATGTTGATAGAATCACTCAAAAAAAAATATGAGTATAGTGTTAACGTATACGGAGCGTTTGACAACCGTCTTTTTCCAAATAAACGTTTGAATGTTGATTTAAAAAATATTGAAATTGAGGATTTACATCCCCTTAATGACGAAATTCACAACATATATATTTATTTATAGTCAAATTTTATTATAAGATATTAGCAGCGCATAACTGTAGAATGCATTTGCATAACTATACAAAACAGAATTTTCATGTGTGTACAAGTGATTAAGGTTGTTATGGCTACCCAATCGGTATTAATTTAATTTATTTTTTACTATAACTTTTACGCATCCCATGATATAAGTAACAACATACATTGAAGCAAGAGGTCTTAAAATAACGAAAAAAATTTCTTTTAGCAAAATTTAATTACTTTTAACATTAATTACCGACACCTAAAAGAAAATTCAACAACGGAAGTTAATCTTGTTTGCGTTTTATCCAATTTTAATTTGGAAGGTCTCATTTGGTTCCTTGTTCAATTTCAGGGGGAGGTATAAGCATAAAAAAAAAAAATTATGAAAACCTGCAAAGATACATTCAATTGTTTATAAGAATGTGAAAGTCTTTTAGAAACAATTGAATGTACCTTGCGTCAATGTATATTGTCATGTCATGAGATGCGTAACAATTATAGTAAAAAATTCTTTAAGTTGGCACCGATTGGGTAGCCATAACAACCTTAATAAAAATTAATAGATTTCCATAAATTATTTATAAAATTTTTCATGTTTTTTTTTTCTTTTTTTACAAAGTTAGTTTCAGCAATAACAAGTGTGTAAATTCTTTTATTAATGTAGTACTATTTAAAAATATCTGAGAAAATTCTATTGCTGTTCTCGGCTGATAATGATAATATAACAAACGTTATATCTATAAAGGTCTGCATAAAGAACTTCTTCAAACGGTAGAAAATAATGTTTTAGTTTTTTAAATGCACTTGTGTGTTAATATATTTTTCTTCTAGCTTTTGAGACATGATCATTATCTGTCATTTATCACGTTTTAATAGGATATTCGAAAACATTTGGTGCCACCTGAAGCAGGCGATGGTCAGCAAAACCAGGCAATCCGCGATTACCTGTGTCAGCAGCGTCTATCCCAGCCTCCAAGTCGTTATAAGTCAGCTGATGGCAGTTTACTGAGAAATTATCAGTCAAGCAGCAATAATAATATCAACAACAATAAAACAAAAAATTTTGGTTGCTATAGCCAGAAACACGGTATTATTTCAGCGTCATTATATCAAGACTTACGGAACGGAGCCGTCGGCTGGTAGGCACACATCGCCCAAAGAACATTGTACTTTTAGGTCGTATTTTTATTCGCGAGCAGTGTTTGTAATTAATATGAAAATGTCACAGTGTGGAGTTAAAGTGTGCAGCTACAGTGGAAACAAGTGTGTATAAAATTGTAGACGATGAATTTCAAATTAATGAACTCCGTCGAATCAATTTTCATATAAATCACAAATTTTAAAGTGGGGTGTATCTAAAATATAAGAGAATAAGAATTTGATAATAAAAAGTGGTTGTATACTGTATTTTTCCGGAAATCATTTGACGTCATTATTGATAATTATTTTATTAGAAATTATAATTAAATGGGGAAGATGTTGAATATTTAGCGAAAGTGTAATTATGATGCTTTTATTGATATTATATTACATTGATTTTCCTTCATTTATATTTATGAAGAAATATACACTAAATGGATATATATTATGAAATTGATCTAAAGACATATCTCTGAACAGCGCAAAATTCTATAATGTCAATTATATAATTAAATTTTTATTCTATAGGTAAAATCTATGTAATTTATTGAATGTATTTAAATTAAGTTCAAAGTATTGCTAATTCATAAACGCATTATAACGTTTAATTTTATTTATTTTTAATGGGGAAATTCAAATTAAATAGAATCTTATTTAAATTTACGAACATATTAACAGGCGAATTAAATATGACGGAACTCAAATGACACAATTTAGTATTAGATTAAATAGTAATAAAAGGTTTAGACTTGACATGAAACACAAAACTATGCATGTAATATTTGCATTTTTTGATACTTTAATATATACATGTGTGATTGGGCAGTCACTTTATAGTGCCATCATCTTTTGTATAAAAACTCTCATTTTCTGATATTTTATATTCAATATTTTTTATTTATAATCATAACTAGTGTAGTTAATTGTAGTTATTGTATAAATAATAAAAAAATTTATTCAAAATAATGAGTGGATGTAATGGAATATTTTTTAAAGCTACTATTTGAAAACTACAACAAAATTTCTTTACATCTCAGCCTCAGAAAATTATAAAGTTCATTATGTAGCTTTCATACTAGAATTTCAGGCGAGGTGTCACTATATGACGTCTACGTGATGTCACTGCAACTTTTTATTTAAATAATACATCTAAATGATAGTTAAGCATTGTATAGTACAAAATAGTACAATTAGTATGTACTTGTTGTAAACTCTGGATATTAAAATGTTGATCACCTTATTACTTTTACACTTCAAATATTTACGTCTACGTATAATAGAGCTAATTCTTTACAGCTAAATTTTATTGACAATTAATCATTCACAAAAACTAAATTTTTACCTCCGAAAAATTTATACATACGAAAATAAGCTCAAAAATATCATCATAATGATATGTTAATAATATATAAACCAATACAAATTTCAGGGAGATTTTTACGTAATACTTTATTGAATTTATATACAATTGTAAAAAATCAAAATATACCGTTCTATTTCGATTGCCCGTACTGATTGATGAAGAAAACAACTAAAAATATTTTTTGTTTTGTTTTCTGATTTCATTAGTCTCTTTATATAAAGTGCATTACGCAAATTCAAAGATCCAACCCAATTTTGAATGTAAAAATAGTGGTATCGAGACTTCACTAGAAGAATGGAATCTCATGTATAAAATTTTGGGATATGGTTATGAAAAGAATGAGAAAAAATTTAATAATTTATAAATATAATTATATTTGATAATTATTCATTACGCCAATTTACCACAATAAGAATGTGTAGTAACTAAAATGTTGGGAATATATCAAAATAAATATTAAGTCTTAGTATAGTATGCTAAGAAAAATACATATTATGTATAGTGTCATAATTGTTTGACTTTTGATTTCATGCGTTTGCCTAAATAGAAATTGAAAATATAAAATTTGGCACAAACAGTTTTTTTTTAAATATTTACTATTCACGTCTTTATACTAATCTGAATATAAATATCTTTTTTTTTTGTATTTACAATTCACTTTTTAAATAATTTTTTTTACTAAATGCCAATAAAGTTTTAAAGTATTAAATACTTGACATATTTTTGAAATTTTTATGGAGTGCGATATATATATATATATATATATATATATATATATATGTGTGTGTGTGTTTTGTTCTCAGAAGACTTTTACAGAAATACAAAGCAATTGAAGTTCTTCATGTCAAAACATATTATCGCCTACTATTATAATACGACAATCATGCCTCATACATTTTTATTTGATTTGTTTACAGCACAGTAAAGATCAAAGAGCAGACATTTACACTTTCATCGACACTTCAAAAGTTAAAGCTGATCAGTCAATACGAGATAGCGGACGAACGAGTAACAAAGAAAAGCTATTTTTCCGATACTTATTCTGCTGTCCCAAGCATAAACATTATTAACTACATTTTTTGTCGAAAATCAGATTTTTATTTGAATCTATTCGTTGTTCATACTTCATGCACCTAGAAAAAAAAATTCATCAATTCTTAATTATATTATAATTCTTTTAAATATAATTCTCTTGAAATAATTAAAAAAAATATACTAATATCTATGCACTATATACTTCGAAAATGTATAAAAATATATATCATTGTTTTGATCTCAATTTCGCTGCCCAGGCGATAATTGAGTGTTTTTACCGCGAGACTATCAAGCGCACTACTCCTTAGATTACCCGTAAGTATCATTACCTGGAAGGTTTCTACCTTGCTCTAATCCCTAACTTTATCTAATTCTTTTCCGATATAGTGAATAATAAGTCTTCTACTATCAATCAAATACTGAGTAAGGCTCAAACTAATATCTCAAAAAAGCTTGATTAAATTATCAATTTGCTAGATATTGTACCAACAACAAATACCGCAATTATGGGTATTCAATAAAATTGTAACGAATGTCGGTAAAACTGTGATAAGAAAATATCCACCTGGTTGTGAAGCAAATCTCACTCCAGTTATTGAAGAAAACTAGTTTGAAAAATAATCTTGACCAATTGACCACTAAATATTGTACAATCCATTAACGCCTTAATTGGCAATGGATCATAAATCTACATAGAAAACCACCATTTTGGTATGTTTTCATCAGAACGTTAGCCGAGTGGTTGGTGACACTGTATAGAAATTAGCAAGAGAAAAAAGAAATGTAAGGGGAAAAAGTATCTGATGCGGAGCGCCAGAAGAGGCGCGAGGGAAGGTGGAGCGCCAACCCCTTGTGATCGATGACTCGAGTGTCGGGCAGCTCCAATTAACCAATGGAATTTTCCGTGGATATGAAGTTTAATGGGGCGGAGCAATAGAGAAGGTTCATTGTTATGAAAAATTAGAGACAAAGTAGACAAGAATTTATTATTTCATATTTGACAAAATTGTCCTATAATTCATTTTTGGGCAATGATGAGCGCAACAGAGCGAGTTAAAACAAGTAACTGCCAGTACGAGCTGAGAATAATGCATTTTTTAAAGGTATAAAATCGAATATCGTTTTAGTATCTACTGAATGTGAACAAGTTCTTTTAGAAGTGAAAATATTCTTACTAACTAGGAGAGGGTCAGAGGTCCGGATCTCGGAATCGGCTGAAACTGTGAGATATATTTTGAGTATAGAAATATGAAGAAAGCTGCAATATTAGACCTTAATGCTCAAAAAAACTAAAGTTCTGGGGAGTGTTAGCTTTATTTTGAAGAAAGACTTGAAAAAAACCTCTTCTTAAAATGACAACTGTTTAACTTTAGAAAATCTAAAATATCATTTCAATCAGAGGAAATTAAAAATACCCCACAAAGTCACATTATCTACCAAAATAATAGACCCTTTCATGAACTCAAAAATATTTACCCAGATTTCAAACATATCTTCATACACACTA
>JAPYZP010000932.1:0-43504 GCA_030522985.1 Torymus sinensis | reverse complement strand
TGTGTGTGTGTGTGTGTGTGTGTGTGTGTGTGTGTGTGTGTGTGTGTGTGTGTGTGTGTGTGTGTGTGTGTGTGTGTGTGTGTGTGTGTGTGTGTCTCTTTTTATTTGCTCTTATTATTTTAGCAAAATTTTCGTATAGAATATGATGCTTCAAACCTCATTTCAAAATTCGATTTCGTTTAGGAAATACTAAGTAGCTAAGACTGTAAAGTTACTTTTTTACATATTTCGCGATCTCACTCTACATATCACTTTTATATATTATATCATTGTTAATCTTTTTTTTTTATGTTTTAAAGCATAAAATAGTATAACTTATATGTACATTGTCGCTGTAGAAAAACCATATTGTTTTCGACTCATGTTACAAATCTCATCTACAACATACTTACTCTACCTAGAGTAAAGTTCGTAAGATGCGCAAAGACCCTGTTTACGGTCGTTGGGATTTTAAATTCTATGATTGTGATATCATTAAATCTGCATTTTTCAATTGCATTTATAGGGCTTTTAGAGTAAGGCGTGTGGCAAAATATTAAAAATTCAGCTTATAGGTTAGCTGTACAGAAGCTAGCTTGGCGCAGAAGAACAAATCCATCGCCGCGGCTGGGATTCGAACACGATTCTATGGGAATAAACAAATTTCCAAATATTATTGTTTTATTTACAATTGGTTCCATAAACAAATAATGGATTCCTTTTTTTATCCAAAATGTAACATCTAATAATTTCACTCTAAAAATAATACACTTTCATTATCTATAATAAGTAGCTTGTACATAGAAAAATGTATATACAGACCTGCTTTAAAATCATAGGATCGCTGAATGGTCCGACGACCTGTATGATATACTCGTGCTGTAGGCAGACCCAGCAAGTAGTAATTACGCGGATGCCATGAAGAAAGGGCAAGTCACCCGCAGGCGATTTCATGTTGAAAATTGACTCGACACTTCTCAGCATTGAGAAATGCGCCAGAGTATTTGAGAATTTGTGCTGCATCCCATCGCATGATTCAAGCTGTCGTTCTGATATGTCCAGCCAAGTGCAAACGATCAGAAATAAAGTATAAACCGATACGATGACACTGTGAATTTGTGGGAAAAATCGAAACGTATATTATTAAAAAATTTTCTGACGATTCGAGCTAATGGAATACCGTTTACTATAGTTATATAAATTACCAATATAAAAGTTTATAAAATTAAAATTCGTATAGCACTCTATGAAAAACAGCAAAATGTTTATAATGGTACACCAACAAATTGTCGTACTCCATTATGTGCAATAATTAAGATTTCTTAGTTTTAACTATAAATCTTGGTAATTTAAAAAAAATCGAGTAGACTTTAGGAACGTAACCAGTGACTTTAATTTTAACTAGTAATGCTTTATGTTTATTTATAATATGAAAATTATACTTTTCAGAAATATATAGATTTACTTTTACTAGTTTTGTATTACAACTCACAATGACAATTTATCTTCAAACTATTGTTTCAATATATATATATATATAATATCATTTTACTGTTGACTGACACAATTTTAAGCAATTATACCTAATTAGTGTTTGTTAAAGTGTATTGATTAGGTTTTCATTCATTAAAGTTTAAAAATAAAAGGAAGAAACCAAAAATGGAAAAAAATCACCGAGATACTAACAGAAATATGATACCCCATCCGTTCACCTCCTTGACAGTGGGATAGGTGCAAGAGACCGAGGTTATGACCAGTCCCAGCTCCTTGAGCTCCTCATTGCGACTGATGGTACTGTTCAACAACTCGATTACGTCCCTATCCTCGCAGCTGTTCGGCAGGCAGATGGATAGCCTCGCGTCTATCGGGAAGAGGAAGTCCTTGGTATCCGGCCGGATTGAGTACGTGCAGAGCCGTCCCTGAATTTCGGGCGATCGCACGGCGAGGCACTCCTCATACATGCCCAAGTCGACGATGTTACCGCGGAGAATGCCTTTCGGTATCGTCGACGAGGAGTCCAGCACTGCACGAAGATTTGTTTCAAAGTCAAGGTTAGTGGGATGAAAGTATTGTGTAAACGATTTTTCATGCATGTGTAGAGCGCCTGAAAAGGTACTTCTATACAGTACCAATTAATTAGCAGCTACTTTCTTATCACACCTCGGAATTCGAAATCATTGCTATTTTTGACGTCTCGAATTCATGCAATCAAGAAGCCATTTCTGACGCAATGTGTTATAGAGCCTGCCTACCTGAAGCTAATTAATTCCAATGCAGTTTTTTTTGTTGTAAGATATCATCCAGCCGAAAGGTTTATAAGCGTAAAGTAGTCTTGACGAAGAAAAATAAAAGGAACTTAATTTATTCATAATGATAATACAACATTATCATGGACACTTCATCTCTAAGTTATTTTTTGTTAAAAAAATGTTGATGGCCTCTTAGATTATTCGAAGTGATTCCCTTTTTTTCTCGCACAAGAAACTGTTTCATTATATATTATATTATATTTTAATATTTTGAAAATATGTATTTTTCCTTGCTTTTAACATTACGTCATATTTTTTCATATACATTTCAAAATTCCGGTGAAAATATTTTTATCAAAATCAAACGATCAAGTGTTCCCAATCAGCAACTCTTTTAATTCAAAATTATTGTCAAGCATAAAACATAAAATTTGCACATCCTATTTCACATTTATTTATCAGTTATTCAAAACTATTCATAACTATTCATAAGATTCATATTTCCTATTGTTTTATAGCGATTTTTCAATTTATGGTATTTTATTTTTCCATTTTCTTTATGCTTTAAAGTACAATATTGATTGTATAATAAATGCACTTAAAGCTGGATAAAATTTTCTACAATTTAAAAACAATTGTGTTAATAGCTATTGTTAGTTCTTAGGTAATGTAGGAAATATGTTTGGCTAATTGACTAATTTTTTGTTTGTTTTTTATACGATCTTAACGATACAAGGCTCACTTCGTTCGTTAAGAAGATTCAGGGAGTGTATCCATGAGGAAATATATGATATGATTCACGATTACGGTGCAATATCAATTTGTTCATTAAAATTGGACTTCTTTTACTAAGACAAATTGATGTTGCCTCGCCCTGGTAATCGTATCATAACATTTCCCATGGATACTCTCGCTGAATTTAGGTCATTATGATCTCATACAAGATACCTTATCTGGGCATGACATTTCCCGTTCTTTCCGATTCCGGCTTCAAAAATAGGGAAACCTATTTAAAATTTCAGATTTGACCTTCAAATAACCTTGAAAATTGTTGTCAGGTGAAGTTAAAGATCATTTTCAGTTTGGCCTCTTTTAATCCTACAGCTTCTGTCGGAGACAATTTTCGTCATAGACTATCCCTTCGAAGTTATTTGCGTGAATAAATTAAAATGTCTAGTATATACAAATTCACAATAGATGATTTACGAATTAAAAACCGTTTATGGGCAGCTAAAAAAATATAGGTGTTTCATATTTTTCGATATAAAATCCGTGTACAAAGTTTCACAAGAATCGGTGAAACTTCCTAGTGTTAGATGTTATAGTTATTTCGTCTCATACGATTTTGATGTAAGATCTCAGCTGAGATCTCGGGTAAGATGTTAAGTGAGTGCGCTCATTTCAGATTTTTCAGTAAAGCTATACCTATGTAAAACATAGCTTTCAAATGGGCCACTTCAGTTACTCGAGCTCCGATCAACATATTCTTACCACATCCACTAAAACGTTAACGCACCCACCGATTCAATTCACATCGCAGAACTACCCTTGAAAATTCCACCACCAAAAACAGCCGTGCCTGTTTATCCTTACTTCTCATCGCCCACAACTCCCGTCTCCCGATCGCCTCCTCGTATAGGACGACATCCCTCTCGCACTCGCTCCTGCTCTTCCGTTCATTGCTCCTCGCTAGGTCGTAGTTTCTGAGCAGCTGCTCGGGGACTAGGAGTCTTAACCCCTCGCTGATGTTGAAGCTATTGAGCTGCTCGAAGATGTCGAAGCGTGCACTGACTCCACTCACTAGAAGCAGGAACAGGAGATGCGCGCTAAACCGATACATGATTCACACAGGCGCGCGATCCGCGATCGCCAGTGCAATTTAAATAGCCGCGAGGAGAAGTCGTTATTATACAACAGCGGTTTGACGCTCTCTTTTTCTTACTCTCCCTCTCTCCCTCTAGGCGATGGCGATCAGGACGATACATGTATTACGTGCATATGTGTATACATGTGCGGACGTATTTGTATTACGTCGTAGCCCGTGATTGGATTATTGTAGTGGCTGTTTGTTGCATATTGCAATTAAACATATTGTATTACTTTATTATATTTAAATATACGATATATTTGTATTTAATTGTCTGTATTATAACTAGATATACATTATTTATAATGTTAATATATTAAGTGCAGACTCGACCATTCCTGCAGGTAATACCTACTAAAACCTCCCTGCTGATGTTGTAGCAAAGCCTCCCCCCCGACTATAATTCGCACCGCGGGAACCGCCGGTAGACATTACTTCGCGGGGGCAGTTGTAGCGTTAGCGGCTCCTTTTGTTGATGGTTTTCTTCTCTCTTCCACTCTTCTAATGGAGTTCAGCCTCTCTACATGGACGCGATAAGAGAATTCACCGCGTCCCATACTCCCGGTGAAGCGAGCAGGCACCTTCATATGTTCTCAGGGGATCGTGCATCGCACCATGCAACCCGAAACCGTCCTCTCTCTTCCTCGAACCTCGGGCACTGGTATATTACGTGTTCCACGTCCTTGTCAGTTCCAGGGTATGCTGGACATTCTGCGCTCTGGTACACGCCCACTCACTACAGGTAACTTCGGAAACAGCCGTGTCCGGTTAGCACCTGTGTCAGGTGGAAGGTGACGAGCCCATGTTTCCTCGCTGACCACTTTTCTACATCTGGAATGATGTGCGGTGCGTCCATCACCGGCCTTCTCGCGCTAGGTCCTATCGACGTTGCCATTCCTATTTCGCACTCGCTGGTTTGTCCTCTTTGACCAACGCGGGTATGTCTTGGCTCCTAGTAGAATTCCTCTTCTACGGTCCGGCGTCTATCACAGTGCAGTTCGGCTCTCTCGGTCCGCATTAGGTCTAATGGACCTATGCATCTATATGTATGTATGTATCCAAATTGTGTCCCCCGCATAACTCTTCAAAGGATGGGCACAATGATCTGAACTTTTGCATGCCCCTTAGGTATGTCTCAACATAAAACTGATTAAATTTTGGAGTCAAATGGATGATTTTATGGTCATATTTTGATAAAATAACAATTTTGCAAAATTTTTCTTTTTTGAAAAATAATTATTTTTTTAATTTTTTGTAAAAAATTGCAAAATGGAGACCGATATTCTTAAAGTTCATTTGATTTCCATCTAAATTATGTATTTTTTCGAAAAATTAACTAAATTTATGAATTGTAACTAGCTTTTTCGTCATTCCATCTCAAAGATGAGTAAATATCAACACTGTAATACAGCACCAAGTAATAGGTGCGCATATGCAGAACTTAAAAAATAAAGGCGTAAAATTGAATATATGAAGATCGAAAGGTCAATATGTCATCAACAAAAAAGTTCTTCGTTATTTAAATCAACAAAGCCCATATAGGCTTATCGATATCAGAACTTTTTTTCATCATTAAAGTTGTCTGCCGTATGAAAAATAATTTTTTAGCGATGAAGTTTTTAACGTCCAATAAAAATTAATTACAATTGGAAAATATTGCTTTTTATGACAAAAGACATGTGAAAAACTTTTAAAATGTGTGATTGCAATTAAAAAAAAAAAAATTTTAAACAAAAATTAAGAGGTCTAGAGATTTACACATATATACACCCACACACATGCACGAACACACACGCATATACCACACATGCACATACATCTTATTCTATAAGCAGCGAATCAGACACCGGTTTATGATATTTCTCTTTTAAATTAATATTCATAATTAATTCCCAACATCTAAGTAATTTCGAAAGTATCTTGCAAATCAGCTAATTGTTGCTTTGAAACTAATATTATCATGAATACATTTTATCCTCAAGAGTTCTATATTGAATGATGATTTATTCATAAGTCAGGTTTGAAAACAAATAGCAATGTATGCATGTATATGCGTAAATCGCGATTCATAAATAGTACGTTACGATACGGTCCTATCACGCCGTGTAATGGGCTACTTAAGGCACTAGTATCGTACAATATGTTATAGCACAGCCTAACCTAAGCCCGCTGTCACGCCTATCCGTGCGCTAAGCAGACCATTTTTGCACGGTGAGCTTAGCACGCGAGCGTAGCGAGTGCGATAAACACGGTGCAATAATCGACTATCTTAGCGCACGGATAGGCGTGACTTAAGTGCAGGCTTAGGTCAAACTGTGCTATAAACTCTATTATATATTTGAAATATTTTCGCATTTGAGACAGACAAAAATAATTATTTTAAATGAGTGTTAGCGAACAAGATAATCAGTTAGTGATTAAATTGTTTTTCCCAGCGAATCGTACATCATACAATATTGAATTAATATAATAGAACATTTTGAATGGGTTTTTAAAAACTCTAAATTTTAATTTTATAATTGATATGTCTTTGCAACCATTGTACGTTGAGTTTGAGTACGAAATTTTACTATTTTGTGCATACTTTTTATCTAATGCAAGAATTCAGTGAAATATTTTATAATAGCGTAATTAATCTTATTTTTTGCCAAACAAAAAAATCTTAATTATCTTTTTACCCGCATTAAATTAACAATTCAAAAACAACTTAATGCTTCATCGTAAGTTTGTGAATGAAAAATCGCAATCAATTATCTGATAATTATCTTCCTCACACTTAATACGGTGTTTTCACTATATTAACTATTGATTGCATGAATAAATAATATGCTCAACAGTGAAAAAAAGCTTAAGAAAATTAGGACAATTTTTCAACGAAACGGAACTTGAGTAGAAACATTTTATTTCCCCTTTAAGAATCGTTATCGGTTGGTTGTCGGATATTTCCCAAAAAATTTTGAGTGTCTGATAAAATCACTAAATCATGAATTCAATGTCTTTTGTGCAAGGAGTCTTTTTAACACATGAAAGTGTACAAGTAAAAAAAAATACTTTTTTGTAATAATTGTATCCGCTACGATCCGTAAAAAAGTTAATTCTGTTTGTTTATATTTATAAATGTTATGTTATAAAATTTATATTGATTTAAATTATTTAAATTTAAATAAAAAATAATTATAATAAATCTTGTTGGATTAATGATTTGTCTCAAATTTCTTGCTAGTCAACCTACCCCAACTAAAGAGCCCATAAGTCCCAGGTAGTGGCGAATTGTTGCAACGAAGGGAAGTGCTTGACATCTGAAATACGAAAAGCCACGGTTATTTTTCGGCTGCTTTTCAAGCATTGATATGTAATGCATCTCTAAAAGAATCATTTTACATCTAATATATATTGGAATAATAATATCTCTACGAGAATCATTTTACAGCTAATATATTTTATATGTATATCTAAATGTCATTTGCTTGTATTTATCTACTCTGGTTGAATACACAAATAAAATGAAATAAATTTGGCCTTAAAAATTTGTAGCTCAACAGTGATATGGTAATAACAAGTCGTAAATGAAATATAGTCGAAATGTAAAAGCTTACAAGGAAGTCAGACCCACGCAAATTTATTCTCTTTTGCGTAGTTAGAATTCTTTAGGTTCTTTCAAGATTTTCCAGAGTTTATAGTATTTTGAATAGCAACAAAATGTAACTTCAAACATAATTCTTTTCATGGATTTTGATACAAATCAAGTTTTGATTTGGATCCTTTAGAAATTTGCAAGCTTAAACAGTTAGCCCTCAATAACGATGACTATTTAATTTTTTTTATTAAAGTATTGGTCTTCTCTGTTCTATAATGTACCTTGTTTTTTTAAATGACCAGCATTTGTAACTCATCGTCCGTAATTTATTAAATACCAATTGACGATTATCGATTCCACCTTCATCAGAAAATCCGATGTTTCTAGAAACCCATTGTCAAAATGAGAAACCAAAGTTCTTATGTTATAATTTAAAAATATAATCGTTATTAGTTTTCAATTAAGTCCTTCTAATTAAAACAGTTCCCTTTCCCTTTAACTTCATACCCTTCGCTATCTGTAAGACAGTAGATAACTCCAGAAAGCTTGCAGATAACACGCCGGCGTCGCATCCCCAAGCGCGCCCGCATCAGGACTGATCTCTACCTTACCGCGTGCTCCCTACCTTATCCTAGCGCAGCATCCCTCGTCGGACCAGAAGCCGACCTACTCTACTAACTGGCGGGTTTCCCTTATCGCTGTGGCGAGGAGAGCATCGTACAGTATACCATCACGGCACCCCTCCATCGTCATATCCTGGCTCCGCGGGGCGCCTCCTTGCCATGCGCGCGTTCTCTCTCCCCCATGCGCGCGGCTGTACATATACAACGAGAGATCCGATCAATAGCCATCTCGCCCCCGCCGACGGCTCGCAATGATCGGCCGCGGTGGGCGCTGTCAGTGTCACGCGAGCGGCGGCCTTTTGCGCGCGCGCTTCACATATCCGTGCGTGTAATATAGGATCAGAACTCTGTCTCCCTCTCCCTCTCTCTCCCTCTCTGTCCATCCTTCACGGCCTCGCGTGCGCGACTAACGATGCTCGCCCCGTCGACGGCGACGAAGCCGTTGCTGCTCCTCCCGTTGTTGTCCCCTGCGTGCGCTCGTCCAAGAAGGCAGCAAGTCGAGGAGGATGGAGCGCGAAGGTAGAGCGGGCAAGTAGCGTGGATCCTCCGCCGCCGCCGCCGGAGCGTAGCCACGCGCCGCTGCTGCTGCTGGTGTGTCGGTGACCTTTGCCGACGGTCTATAGGAAAGAGCGCTTGGCGATTAAGAGGCTAGCCCGAAAGTGAGAGTGTGTGTGTGTCATAGGGGGCTGTGATTTTCTGCTCGGTGTATTGCGCGCTCCTTCTTCGTGTCGTGGTCGTAGTCGTCGTCGTCGGCGGCCGGCGTCGAGATGAAAAGGCAGAATGTCAGGACGCTCTCGCTGGTGGTGTGCACGTTCACGTATCTCCTGATCGGGGCCGCCGTATTCGACGCCCTCGAGTCCGACACCGAGCGCAAGCGCTGGGAATTCTTGTCGGGTATGATGGCTCTTTATATTTTTAGCCCCCCCCCCCCCTCCTCTTCTTCCATTCTCCCAAGGTTGTCATTTTTCTAAAAGTATTAATATTTTTTTCTTTCGAGATTAACGAATGGGAATCGTTCGAGAGAACAAATATTGCTCTTATTTGTCTGTTATTATAATTAATTTATCTTAACCGTTAAAATTTATGTCCCACTTTGGTCTGTTAAAAAATAAAAACGAAGAGGTACGTCGGAACATGATGAGAAAGTACAACATCTCGGTGGAGGACTATCGCATGGTGGAGATTGTCATAATCGAGAACAAGCCTCACAAGGCTGGCCCCCAATGGAAATTCGCGGGAGCCTTCTACTTTGCCACCGTGGTTCTGGCGATGATAGGTAAGAGTAATGGCTATATATATGTGTGTGCTGGCTATACTATAGGCGAGGACGATAAACAGGCTGTAATTGAAACGCTGCAATCAGGCACACGTAGCACATTCGTCATATTGATTTTGGCCGCGTGACCTATGTAAATTTGGATTCTCCGCCTGGGTCAAGTAAACTTTTCGAGCGGAAAAGATAACAGAGATGTGTTTCCTAAGTGGATGATGAAAAGTCGACGTGATGCATAATGCATTGGGACTTATATATTCTTCAGTAAATTTTTTCGGAGTTAATTCTATATACTGCTCTGTTCTTTGAGCCAGTCTATTTAACATCATAAAGTGGCGATAATTTGTATTTAACTTACTTCAAAAAGTTCCAAAAGCAACATTTTTAATGATTTATTTTAGCATCTACTAATTACCCATATAATGTAAACGAAAAATTTAATTAAGTTTTTTTAACTCATTTATTTCCTAATAATGAAAAACAGAGCTCCAACAAAAAAAATATGAATAAAAAACAATAAAAAACTTTTGTTTCAAGGTTATGGGCATTCGACGCCGGTGACGGTGACCGGTAAGGCGTTTTGCATGGGCTACGCCATGGTCGGCATTCCGCTGGGCCTCGTCATGTTCCAGAGCATCGGTGAACGTCTGAATAAATTCGCCTCAGTCGTGATACGGCGGGCGAAGACGTACCTCAAGTGCCAAAAGACCGAGGCGACCGAGATGAATCTCATGTTGGCAACTGGTTTGCTGTCCAGCATTATTATAACCACTGGCGCCGCCGTCTTTTCGCGATACGAAGGCTGGAGCTATTTCGACAGCTTCTATTATTGCTTCGTCACCCTCACGACTATCGGCTTCGGCGACTATGTCGCTCTTCAAGTGCGTTTATACAATATAAATTTATGTATTTCGTTAACTCTGCAACATCGGCAATTATTTCACGATGAGAAAAAATATACGTGTATTTTGAATTTATTTTGCAGAACGATCAAGCTTTGTCGAATAAACCAGGCTACGTGGCATTGAGTTTGGTATTTATCCTATTCGGTTTGGCAGTTGTTGCTGCCAGTATCAATTTACTTGTACTTCGATTCATGACAATGTGAGTACATGAATGCTACAACTTTTGACTAAGACTTTAAAAATATTTATACTAATCTTCGCGGTTACATATACCATCGGTTCGGAGCAATAATTGGTCAATTACAAAATTTGAATTTAAAAGTGAAAGTCTTTGTTGAAAACATTAAATACACAACCTAGCTATGTATAATGTTTTGATGAGGAATCAACAAATTTAATACTTTTCTTAAAATTTATTTCGTTATTGTGATGTAGACGTATAATCCTAAATAAGATTAACAGAGAACTTTAAATAACTTTTTAAATATTCAAAGTACCTACATTATTGTCAGCTTGAATTTTACAATAAAATATTGTTTCCAAAATGACACTTTCACAATGCTTTTACGGAACGATACCTTCTTCAATTCTGTATATCAAAATACAGCTTTATTGCTCCCACCCGATGATAGATATTTGTTGCATTGTATTTCATCAATTTGTTTAAATTTTGTATCTCCAAGATAGCAAATAGATACCGACCGTAAATCAATCTTGAGATTTTTACATTAAATGAATGAAAAAATTATAGTTAAATCTAACTTCGACTTGGAAGTAATAGAGTTTCAATATACTAATCCCGTTGTATCTGCTAATTCAGGAACGCGGAGGAAGTGCGCCGCGACGACGAGCTCCAGTCAGCCTCGCACCACGTGCTCACGCTGGACGGCGAGGTGGTGGCGGTGAACGGTAAGCTGCTGGCCGGCCACTTGCCGATGTCGAACGACACCGACGACTGCGTGTCCGTCTGCTCGTGCACGTGCCTCGGGGCGACCAACTCGGAGCTGCTCGACTCGTCTGGCTACCAGGGCTACCGGCCGCCCTCGATCACCGCGAGCCTGCGCGTCAAGCGCGCGTCCGTCTGATGGAAGGAGTTTCGCCGGCGCAGCCTGCGCCGTCGGCTCTCACGGGTCGACAGCCGCGAGCTACTCGGCATCGACGTCTGAATGAGCGACGCTCGATGTGCAAATCCCGATCGCCCGCGCACGCTGATGTTTTCACGTTTTAGCGAGGGGAGAACGCGCGCGACGCCCTGCGGCTGCAGCAATTGATGCTCCGCGTTGTGGCTCGTCGCGTTCCGATCGCTATGTGGTTTGTATTTTATTGTAATACGATGTGTAGGTCGTAGGGCCTGGATTATTAACGGTAGTATTGTGAAGGAGAATGGGGGACTTTGTGCGACAGTTTTGGCTATTGAGTTTCTTTCCAGTTTTGATGTTTCATCAATGCTAATTGTGTCTCGTGTAGTTCTTCAGGTGGCAGAAACTAGCGAATGATACTGAAGTACCTCAGAAGCAAAAATAACCTTATTTTTTTTCAAGTAAAAACTATACATTTTTACTTTTGCAATAACATTATTCAAAGATATGGGTTTATAATAATTTATCATAATTTATGAAAACTCTATTTAATTTCTGAGGATATTGATTATATAATGTACAAAATCGTATTGAATTTGAACTGAAAAATACATGGGTTCAAGCTCAACACTCGATGTAATGTAGGTACGTGTTTCAAGTCGTTTAAACGTGAACGGACGATTATGCTCGGGTAACTAATATCCTACCTGTTGCGGTCAGGTTGCTGCCAATAGCGCCGCGCTGTTTAACGGATCTTTGCCCTCAAGGGCTACACCGCCATTTGTTTTCACATTGGCAGCGGTAGTTGGCTAGAACGCGCGAAAATTTATACAAGAGCCCCAAGTCTGCAATAAATTATGTCCATTTTAATTGAAAAATTTATTTCTATAATGGCGGGTTCTACAAAATACTTGATATTTGCATATAAGACTTTTTAGTGTTTGTTCTCTTTTTTACTTATTTCAGTGCAATGAAAACATTAATTTACAATTTTCAGTAGATAATGGTTGTACGTTCGATATATAATTCGTTTCAATTATATTTTTGTCGATCTATTTTTCAAGCCAAAATCCTTTTCATGAGTTTCAAATTGTTCTATAGAGGACAATTCACTTTATTATTGAAATTATATTTGACATTAATTAAAAAACTTTTCATAAGAAACGTCGGTAACAAAATTTCTTAAAAATTTTTTCATAATAGGAGTGTCGAATTTGGTACTCATAAAAAGGAGTTTTGATTCGAAAAATCGATTGATTAAAATTTAATTGAAACGAATTATATTAATTTATAAAAATTTAGAAAAGTAATATTACTGGTCTACAAGTTTCTTCTTGACACTTATAACTGGATTTCGTTTTTAATTCTAAACTGGAAGAAACTCAATTCAAAAGACGAAATACATAATATTTAAATGTATATATTAATGTATCCCATTCTTTCCATGAAAATATTGCTACGTTAAAGAAACTTTTGATATATTTAAAATAAATTGAACAAAATATTTGAAGTTCTTATAATATGAGAACAAAAATAGTTACATGTGACTTAATTAGGATAAAATAAGGGAAGAATCAACTAGAAAATTTAGCAGTGAAAGCGCCTGAAAGTAACTCATAAATTCAAATAGTGAAAATTATAATATTTTGTTATTTCTTTAAGTGCCAAAATGATGAATGTCGTTGAATATTTATAGCCACCAAAATAATCAGTTCTTTTTTTTATTTAAAAAGTTTTTATTCGAAAATTCTTCCAAGTGTATAACATAGGTTATACATAAGTGTCATTTTAAACATTTGTCCATAAAAGTTTTCTCTTTTAATTCAACAAACAACGTGATGCAAATTAGAAAAAGAATACAAGATTGTACAAGATAAACAAGTAAATGTCGTATAATATATATATATTGAAACAGTGATGCATAAATCAAGTTAAAATTCCACAAACGTCAAAAAATGGCGCACAAAAGTTGTTGGTACGAATAAAGAACAACACAATCGACAGTAGATTATTTAATAAAAACCGGACAGAAATGTGATAGCAAATATATGTGTAAAATATAAATCATGTTACTCTTGGTAGTGCAGTTATATGGTAGTTATCTTTTGTAAAGTATAACTTATATTGATACGATACAGTCTTTACTTTCCTACTACGACCCAAAGAAACATACTAGGATTAATATTAGGGATAATAAAATACTCAATTAAAGTCAATACCTCCTTACTTGATTTCCTTAGATTGCCGTATAACTGTACCATCAAGAAGAGGTGTTAAGTATAAAAAAATAGGTGGCAAGTGAATAGTAAAACAGATTGTCGAAAGTCCTGTTCCAGAAAAAATATAATGTGTGTCATTTTGCAGTTTTAATAAGCTCAAAAGTAAGGACTTTTCGGCTTGTTTGTACATATTAAACACTGCACTTAATTGTAGACAAATAAACGAAAATGTTTATATGCATATTAAAAGTATTCAAAAGATAAAAAATACAGTGGAAGACTGATAAGAAAACGATAATCCACAATCGAAAACGCTACTAAATAATTTACTATGCTACTTTTCCGACGAAAAAATTAAATGAAGCTGTTATTTATTTAGTTTATTCAATTTATTTGTTTGGGAAAAGGGGACTGGCAAGAAGATTATAATATATATATATTATATTTACGAACAAAGGAGAAAATTAATCACGAACCGCAAAGTGCTTACTTTTATGAATACATTTAATTCTTTGTAATTTTTAAAATGAAATGTCTTTGCGATAAAAGTAATTTTTATTAAGCTTATCTTGTGCTAATGGGCATCCATCGCAGGGAGAGAAGGCTAATAATTGGGGCAGATTGGTAAATACCGAAGAATTTCAATAAAAACATGTTTTAATAAAGATTATATTAACTTGCATATCAACATAATAGATAAAATAATAAACGTTTTGCAATTTTTCATCTCTTTCAGTGTACGCAAGATCACGATCATGAACCACATCAGATCTTCTTTTTTTTCTTTTATAAGATTCCCACAATTTTCTATGATTTTCTGTGATAAAGAATGTTATTAATTTACGTATTACCTATGTATACAAATAAACAGACTATATTATTTAAATACCTCAAAACTGGAGGTAGCCTATCCGTATAAAATACTGTGCCTATCTGCCCCAAAAGGGTTATAATGAAAATTAAACATGGATATTAAAGTTAATAAATATAATTAAAACAAATCTTCCGTATATTCTAAAACAGTGGAAAATCCTATATTCGTAAATCATAATTTTTATTATTTATCCAAATACATATTATAAAGTACTAGTAATTTTGTCTAAAAAATCATAGTTTTACTTATCTACATTGAAAACAAAATTTATTCTTTATCATGATAAAACACCACTGTATGAGTTTCAGTAAATACGAGGAATCCGTTTAATTTGTAAATGTTACTTATAGTACTTATAGTAACACCAGCCCCTCTCTTCCCTACAATGCCAGTTATAAAATATAAAACCTGCCGACAATTTTATTATACTTTTATTCATATAAATTATTATAAAACAATAAACAAAAACTATTTTAAACAGTAAACGTGTGTGTAAATACACACATATACACATTTTTTCTGAGAAAAATAAAGAAAAGGCATAGGAATATTTTTTGTAGCATTTGAAGAATCCAGTTCCGAAATATTAGATAATAATAATTGGTATCAATATTTTTATTCTAATATTGAAACTGGAATATGAATTAAAAAAATTAATTCGTTAATAAGAATAACTAAAATAATATAAAATAAAATAATGTCCGATACGAATTTTTGAAACTATAGAATATAAAGTAATGGTTCGATAAAAACTTTTGTTTGTTTATGTAAAGTTTACGCTCTGTTTTCAAAATGTATTTCAATTATTACTTTTTAATATATTTTATAAGTTATATGATGATTTTTTATTCATGTGAGATTGGATATATTTATCCAACACGATGTTCAAAGATCGTAACCACATAGTGAGATATAATTGCACTATAAAATTAGCGATCAAATTGTGACGAAACTATAGCTGCAAAACAATGTCTTTCAAAATTTGTAAAAGTTTTAAAAGAATTTATCAACAAATGGCAGCTTATTATTGGATTGTCTATGAAACTTAGACTTGAAAGTGTATGAAAATAAAACATGTAATAATGTTAATCTGCATAAATGTATAAGGGCTTAAGGAGCTATGCATGTATATTTTTAAACGTCCAAAATTTTATAATAAAAACCTAAATAAGTACAAGTACGGCTAGTTGTTGATTATTTCTATTTTTAATCGTTTGTCATTCATATGATGAGATGGTGTTAGTTTTTCCTTTGGTCTATCTACCTATAATAAGTCACTTAAACTTTTTCTCTCAAGTAATGTGTAGTCTCCGAACAGTCCTTTTAGCCAGATTTCTGACTGGAGTAGAGAACTGAAGGCTTTTATTGCTACGCTGGTTTTAGCATCACCTGCCGATGATCGAATCTGTTTCAGGTACATTCATTTCACATTCCATATAGGCTTAAACGTCGAAAACATATTCAAATCATCGTCTACATATTTTATAGGAGGAAAAAATCACGAAGTTTTGCATAAGTATGGAGCGGTCACACCATCCAAATACTAACCCCACTCAGCGCTGGTTAAGTTAAGGGATGGGCTGAGATACAGATGAATCGAATAAATTATTGAATATTGTGTGCCAAGCGCCTAAAGTGGGTCGTTTTAGACCGAGTCAACGACACGAGGTCAAAAAACCCACTTAGCTCTTGGTGCGCACCATATTTTTTGTAACACAAGTATGGATTTTCGATTTTTTTTGTTTTAATGTACTAAAATCGACAGCGTGCGATTTTGATTTTTTACCGCCCGATACTGCAAGCAGCGGGCGTTTTTCGATTTTTACCGCCCGCTACAGCGGGCAGCGGGCGCTGTCCATTTTTTACCGCCCGCTACAGCGGGCAGCGGGCGCTTTTCACTTTTTACCACCCGCTGGTCGGCAAGTGGTCGCTTTCGGCTCTATTAAAAGGTTCGAAAAACGCGGAAATCGTGCTTGCGGTACAAAAAAAAATTTAATGGTATATTACACAACAAATAACTTTTATCTTCATGATCCTCTCTTAAAAGAATGATGACGGAAATGTGAAGCCGAAATAAAACCTTCGCTGGTTGGTTAAGTCCGTTTAAAAGTAGTCTTTAATTGGTCGTAGCAGACGTAAACTTTTAGAAGTAAATAATTAGAAAAGTTGCGTAATTCAAATATAAGAATTAATATATAAGTATTAATTAAAGTATAAGAAGTTGAAACTTATTATTTAGAAAATTTAAAATTTTAAATTAGAATTATGCAGCCAATGAAAATGATGCGCGCGTGATCTTGCTAGTATCTTTTAAAATGATAAAATTGGATTTTTCAAGTTTGTAAATGCAGGCCAAATTAAATATTAATCAACAAGATTTACATTTAATATTCTTTTTATTTATTTATTTTTTCACCATACCCTGGCCGAAAGTACCACTTTCGCTCCCGGCTCCGAAACGCGAAATAGTAGTTTTTTCGGCCCGGGTATGGTGAAAAATCGTATACTCAACATAGGGATAAAGAGGGCCACCCCAGAGCACATGTTTGCCACCCTCGCCTTCGGCTCGGGCGGCAATTTCCGCGTGCTCTGGACTGGTCAACTCTTTACGTCCCTCATTGTGTAATACACTATTAATTTTCACTATTATTTAGTTATGAGTACTAAAATTATAAAAGATGGTAAATTAGGTGAGAAGTGAATAAGTTATTTTGTCAAATGTAAAACGCTAACTATTGATTATTAAATTATCATTTTAATAGTACAGTGTATATGCTTTTAATTGTGTACAATAAGTACATAATTATTTAATTGATCAACCAATGTTGTCCCAGTAGAAATCCATCTAATAAAAATGGACAATAAACTAGGTAGTAAGTGGCTATGAAAGATCGGCAGTTTCTAAACATAGGTAGAAAACTAAGAGTCTCAATCATTCTCTTTTATTTTATAGAATGGAGTTAACTTTCAAATCTTTGTATCGAGTTTTCAGATTATTTTCATCTTATAATATATCTTGAAGTATATCTTGGTAACACATTCTTAATAGCTTTTGATTGCTTCACTGGCTGGCCATTTTCATTAACTTCAAAGTATTGAATAAACATGCTCTCTAGAGTCGTGTCCATTTTTGTATGCCAATAAGTGTGAGAAATACATCAAAAAGTATTTCACTTGTCGCAGAAAACTGAAGTTCATTCTTATTCTCCGTTGCCAATTAAAGTAGACATTATTTTTTACTTGCATAGAAATGTTCTAATTTCTATCGCAGTCGTGATTACTTATAATTATATACAAATGTTTATACAAAATATTTTTTTATCACAGCCATCAGCTAAAATACTTGGATATATTTTACAAATTAGATGAATGTAAATGAACAATAGTGACTATATTTTATAGATTGACCAGTTTTCTTCATTAAAAATGTCAATCGAATTTAAGTAAAATATAGCTCAAATGGAGGTAACCACGTTCAGTAGTTTTGCAATCCCTACTGCAGCACCAAATGGAACTTATAATATTGTAGTCTTATCAGAAATAATACAAATATTTGTTGACGTTCCGTGCGTAAAGTCTTACATTTGCAAGAATGCGCAAAAAAAAGCACGTTACACACAGTGTTAACAAATAATGTTCGATATGCGTGATAAAAATTATTCTCACATGAGCGCTAGAATGATTTTCATAGTACTAGTATCGAAAAATATTATTCATTTATAAATTAGGTACAGACTTTTTTTTGTCTCCTCTTTGTTTCTTGGATAAGATCTGTAAAAGTTATAATTTTATTAATATTAATATTTTTATTCTGTCATTTATTTTTGAATCTATCATTTATTGCATCCCAAAGTTATTTGTTTTAAAAATGCTGCTCTTGTAAAAAAAATTGTGTTTCAACAAATTAATAATTTTTTCAAATTCTATATTGTATTTTTCTATATTACAATTCAATTTTTTTTTGGTGACTTTAATTGTGTTATACATTTGAAGTAGACGACTAAGACGATTGGCGCAAATTTGACATTAAAGAAAATACAAGAATATTAATAAAGTATCTGCAACTACATGGTGGCATAGTAATTGTAATATTTTCGTAATGAAATAGGTCAGATTTTAAAATTGAAGGAACAATACATAATTATTTTATAAAAAAAAAAGTTTTTTTGCGATGCTTAAATATTATTGCACGGCGATAGCAATCGTAATTGAATGAGAAATATCGTGTTTCGATGATCATAGACACAAATAAGTGCAATAACGTTTTAAAAATAAAAAGAATTTAATTCACAGTAAAATTAATCAGGGTCTGAATTACAAACCCCCATATTTCACCTTTCTTAAATAAAAGAAATAAATATGACAATTTAAATGCATATGCTTACCTTTTGTAACTTTTTATATTTACATTCTAACAATTTAATTTTTCGACTTTGTTCTTGCATATGTAATTGGGTATCTATACGGTCGCTTTGTTTCTTTAAAATCCATTTTCTATGGTTTCTGCATTGATTACACCTATTATATCCTCTTGAACGTTTATACTCTACGTCTGACGATATAAACCCTTGGCAGTTATCCGAAAATCTGTGTAATAAGGAATTTATTACTTACACATATTTTTAGACATAAAGTATTCTTGAAAGATTACACCGAAAGGAAAACTTAGAAGTCAATGGACAGAATGGAAGCTATTCGTAGAGTAGTATATAACTTCATGCAATAGACGCGCGAAAGTCAATTAAAAATTCACATTTCGCGCCACAATATAGCAGACGAAAAAATAAGTAATTTACCTGTAACAAATAGTAAATAGTATATTTCGACACGCGTGCGGAAGGTGATTATTTACTCGCTTCGCTCGTGAGAAAAAAAAAATCTTCTTACGCACCAGTTTCGAACCATATTTTATACCACGAGAGCCGAATAATCATATTAAAGTTATGATTTTGAGGTTAGAGTGGTATAAAAAAATATTACGGAAAACCAGGACATCATTGCCTGCCCTCCGTTACATTATTATCTATCATTTTACAAAGTTTGAAGATTTTATATAAATATTTCGCTGAATGGCATTTGAATTACTTGATTTTGAGACATTATTCAAATGCCATTCATCGAAATATTTATATAGAAACTTCAAACTTTGTAAAATGATAGATAATAATGTAACGGAGGGCAATGATGTCCTCGTTTCCGCAATATTGTTTTTACTATTTGTTATAGGCAAATTACTTATTTTTTCGTCTGCTATATTGTGGCGCGAAATTTGAATTTTTAATTGACTTTTGGACCCCCTTAAACGGAATCTCCCTTACGAAAATAAACTACAGTTTAAACTACTGGCTAAACTATTGCTTGAACTTCGGTCGAACCACTTGTCATCAATAGTATTTTCGCGAATACCATTTTATGCGTTATTAGATAACAATAGTATTGTATCTGACTCCAACTAAAATTACCGAACATAATCACTACTACATAGTTACAATCATATTCTACGAGCGCGAATTACAATTAAATAAAAAAAAGTTGCAACGAATTTCGATTATTGATTTTAAAAACACCATCGCTTGGAATTTACTCCATAAGTGTCCAGGCACTGGGCATTTTACCTTATTTACTCGACTATATTAGGTTATAATCACGAAGTGTGATGAGTACTACAGTCTTATATAGTTACGATTATATTCGGTAATTTTAGTTAGACTCATATACTATAGAATAGTCACATATAGTACTGCGAAAATGCTACAGTTATGATTCCACTTTGACTATGTTCAAACTATATTCATTATTATACGTATAAGACTATAATTATTTTCTGTAAGTATTTGCTTGTATAAAATAATGAAAAAAATAATTGTAAATAATTACATATTTTTAACTCCTGTTCCATCACAACACTTGGTTTTTTCTAATTTACAAAGATAACCTGCAAATTCTATACCTGAATTGAACTTTATGGTGACATCTGTAACTACTCTTTGATTAAATGTAGCTATCTAGAACAGAAAATTATTATGAAATTAACAAATACATTTTCCTGACTAATGAAATGAATCTTACTGAATGCTAAATTGTGTAAGCAAGTAAGTCATTTTTGTATAAGTAATTAAGAATAAATATGCTACAAAAACTTTCAGTAGTTAATTGTATAATAACGTATAAAAACAAATATTGTACCTTCACATTCATATTATAATCAATAATACATATTAATTGTATTATTTGTTTTAAAGGATGGACATAGGCAAGTGTGACTGAAGTATTTTCCTGAAAAGCATAAGCCCAAGAACTTGATATATCATAAGATTTTGATTGCAAGTCATTCTTTAATTGTTCAAAATTATAATCTTTTATGCAATTATCATTTGTTTTATAGCAATTTTCTTCATTTGATGGCAAGTCTATATTAACTGTTTGAGCTGATTCACTCTGCAAAGATATATTAATCAAGAATTATTACAAATAATATTAATACATTATTTTTTCCATAAAAGTATGAAAATAGTATATAAACCAGCAAAAATACCTCACTCGCTACTGCTCGCTTGGTTTGTGTTACGTTATTTAAGTATAAGTTTTAAAATTGTTTAAAACACGATACTAAATAAATGTTAATAAGATTTAAATTAATTATGTAAGTAATATTGATTTCATCTTTATAAAACAAACGTGATGTATAAATGATTTGAGTGAAAGAATACAGCGCCAGTGAATAAACACTTAATAGCGGCGATTTTATGATTTTTTTCTTAACAAGATAATTTCTTTTATGTAAACTCTTTATATAAAATGAAATAAAAATTTTCAAGGATTCGAAAATTATCATCATGTTAGATAAACAATACATAGAAAGCTTGATATTTTCATATATTTAAAGACAATGTTCGTTAACTGGTGACTGTTCCAATACTGGTGCAGTCACCCTATCATGTTGCAATAAAATATTTATGTTTTATCAAAATTTCATGCGTTCAGCGATGCCGAAAAGTTCCGAGAAAATTCTCACTTCGAAAAAAATTTTTTAATGTAATTTTCAAATGGCTACTGTCTCACCAGTTTTTTAAGCTTTTAAGCGTGTAACACATAATTTCACTCAGTTTTGATCCCTTTTTCATATCCTTTATGTTATTTAAAAAAAAAAATAAAAAATGCACAAGTTATGCACTTTTAAAAATTGTTAAATAATTGTTAAAAAATTGTTGAAAAATTGTTGAAAAATTGTTAAAAAATTATTAAAAAATTGTTCAAAAATTGTTCAAAAATTGTTAAAAATTGTTCGAAAATTGTTCAAAAATTGTTCAAAAATTGTTCAAAAATTGTTCAAAAATTGTTCAAAAATTGTTCAAAAATTGTTCAAAAATTGTTCAAAAATTATTCAAATTCTTCAAAGGGTGGGTTAGGAAAAAAAGTGAAGAAATGTCACTCTAGTATAATAGAGGATTATTACTTACGTCCTGTTTTTCATAATGAATTTCAAATGTGCCTTCATCAAAATGATCGTTGTCTTCCTCATGACAGGGAATACAGTTATTATTTTCTGACTCTGTCTTCTAATTAAAAACAAAGAATGAATAAGTAGAATATTTCTTTTATACTAATAAAAGTAAATGAATATTTTTAGTTACCATAACTGTTGGTGTTTGATTGCTGTTCAAAACATTAGATTGATTTTTGGATAGTTTAACATTATGAGCTTCACGATTACTTTTGTAAACTTTAATTTGAGTTTTCTCCTTAAACCATTAGAAATAAAAGAATAAAATACTACGAAATCTCGTGCAATAAAAATTTAAAACGAATAATTGAAAAATATAAATACCTTTTCTTTACATTTGAATTCGTTAGCAATTTGTGATGGTAAACTACAAGTATTGACAGTAGTTTCTTGAAATATCGACGAACTGTCGTCGTCACAGTCATGTATAAACAAGCGTTCACTTTCTTCAGAAGACTGGAATAATAAAATTGTTAGATTAACATATTAATTTGCAAATACTAACATTTTCAGTGTAATAAAAGTACACTGAAATTACTAAACTTATATTATGTCGAAAAATTACCTCGTTGCTATCTTGTTTAACCATAGTCATAGTTAACTGATTTTGAATTGAAATTGTCTCAGACATATCATCATCATTAATTTGTTCCTATTTACAGAAATGTTGTTTTTCTAATCAAAACCAATTACAGAACAATTTTTACTACATTCCACTAAAAGGTTTGACACATTCTTACCTGTTTAATGGTTAATCCTTCGTCTTGACATATTGAGATAGGAATTGCTTCTTTTTTAAGAGAATATTTGGCTCTTGGAATTCTATCAATAGTTCCATCTTTTAATAATGTTTCATAATATTTAATAACATCTGATTCACAAAAATGAATTTCGCAAACTTTTAATTTCGCAGTATCTTGATGATTGGTATGAAAAAGGATTTCTTTCCATTTTTTGAGTAAATTTTCATTCTGCAACAAAAATTTTCATAATCTAGTGATTTTCGTCAGCATTTAATAAAATATATATTAAATAATCAATACAATTATTATTTTGGCTGATGCTATTTGTACGTCAGAAATATAGTACATTAATCCAGAGTATAGCTAAGTTCCAAAATACCTCACTATGATGTTTATTTTATTTTGATATCTCACTAGAGAAATTATATCTCATTATATATAATTAATCTGGATAAAGAAATAAAAAAATATAAATAATTATATCTATATACATTGTGTACATACACTGTCAAAAATAAGTGCATTAAATTTAATACAAAAGAACTGGAAGCTAACTTCGTTTTCGCACATTAATTGAAATTAGGTTAAGTGCAACGATTTTTCAGTATTTATGCTTTAAATTTCATGTAGAAGTACATTAAATTTGACGTGAGTCGAAGTAGGAGTACATTAATTTTGACGTGAAAATGCATTAATCTTCATGCAAATTCATTAAATGACAGTGCATTAAAATTCATGCCTGTTTTAACAGTGTAAATCTGTCGTACAAATAGCAGAGGCATATTTTTACCTTAGGAAACGTAAAATACGACTTTTGCCTCAAACCTGCAGCTTTTGTTCTTTTAACTTCTTTAAAGCTACCACTATCGCAATCAGGAACACAGCACCTTGGCATTTTGATTCACAATTTCTTTTCTCTCAAACTGATGGGAAAATAAAAATTCTTTTGACCATGGAATGCGTAGGTATACAGCTTATTATAGCAAGTGTAACATCCTGACAAAATGTAAACATATTGAATTAAAGGCGAACGTTAGGTAATGTTTCAATTATTATAATGCATTTAATGTTCAAAATAGTACATTTCGACACGGGTGCGGAAGGTGATTATTTAGCTCATGTGTCGTTTTTCGCACGAGCGAAGGGAGTGAGAAAAGTCACATGAGTTAAAAATCTTCTTACGCACCAGTTTCGAACCGTATTTTATACCACGAGAGCCGAATAATCATATTAAAGTTTTGATTTTGAGGTTAGAGTGGTATAAACATCTTCATTGAACGGTTCTATACGATTGGACATATGAGAGGTTATGTTAAACAAGCAGTAACTTCCACAGTTACCCTACCCGAACCAAGGTCAGAGGCCGAGCTCGGCGATTGCTCCGAGCAAACGGTAAAGTATTTTTTTTTTATTCCTGAAGGTATCGGCCCCAGGCCATGTCCTTGAATAGCAAAGTATGTGTGATGTATCTAAATCAGCGTTAATTTTTCTAAAAGTTTACGCTCACAGTTTATGACTGTTATAGAGCGTCAAGAGCACGGTCGTACATACAGGTCCGGAAACTCTGATGGTGGGGGTAGGCCTCTGGCTGAAATCACATGGTGCTGCAGCATAGAGGATGCGTCATGGGGATAGCCAATCAGAGCTATTCTGCAAATGCAGAAATAGCTCTGATTGGCTGTCTCCATGACGCATCCTCTATGCCGTAGCTCTATGCCGCACCATGTGATTTCAGCCTTAGTGTAAGCTAGAAGTTTCCGAAGTCGGCTAGCATGGGAGGGCGCGTCGGTCTATAAGTTTGTGAACGCAATATAAATATTCAAACGTAAACTTATCTTTTACGTATTATATTTCAGTAATGTGATTATGTCATTATTTCTCAATATTTACTTGAAATACCTTCAACATGTGTTGTACCGAATTGTTTAACAAATAGAATTAGTGGCACCAAGGGATCATGTTTTAAAGTGCCGTGATCGTGTTTTCGTGTTAAGGAAGCTCTTCTTCTTTCATTTATTCAATTTATTGGCCATGGATTCCTGAGGTTTTGGAACGCCGAGTTGCCACCATTCAAAGGACGCTCTTGCATGCAAATTTACAAACTGGGATAGAACATTTCCAATAGTTCAAGATGTGCCAAATCTTGTGATATTTTTATTTTATCCTATAAACGTGGAAAATTTTGAGAAAATAACGTTTGAAGTTATCATTTTTTACATGTATTCTTATGGGACGGCGGGAAAAAATCAGTCAAATCGAGTACTTCTGAAAAGGGATCAAATTTTTGACCAGTAAAAAACATGACTTTAAAAATTAAGACTTCTTCTTTCAAACCACACCTTGTAAATTATACGTAGCCCTGGAAAATTTCGAGATATTGGTGATTATGAACACAAATAGCAGACGACCTGCACCGACCTGTACGAAAGCCAGAGAGACAGAACGACGCATGGTATAGTTTGTGCTCTTGCTGAGCACACAAAGCTACGCCGCGTCGCGCTGCACCTCTTATAGACTTCGTCGCTGGTTGGTCCGTACTTCGGGAATCATCCAATCATCAACCAAATCCACAAGACGCAAAGTACGACGCAGCGCAGCATGGCGCAGGGCAGGGCAGGGCGGTGCATTTGTGGAATGTCCCTAAGATGAAGATTTACGAAAAAAGTGGAAAGTTGCAAAGTTTAATATATATAAAAAAATTTACTTAAATATTGACTTATTCATTTATGACTCAATTTAAAAACATTAAAAATTAAAAAACTATAATAATTTTAAATCATGTAATTTAAAAAAAATGTTATTATTAACAGAAATATTATGTTTTGCAGCGGGCAGTGAGTACAATAATCATTTTAATAGTTATTTTGAAGCTTTTCGACAACTTTATTATCAAGTTTTATTTTCTCCCGTGGATGTCATGAAAGCCAAATTGATTTATTTATATCTGTAATATTTTTTTTTCTTGAAAAAAATAAATGTATGATAAATGTTAAGTAAAGTAAGTATACAATAAATTATTTAGTTTTCATTTATAACAAAAAGGGACGAACCGTAAATTCAAACTTTTACCGCGCTTCGTCCATATATATCACGTGATTCATGAACTTATAGACCGACGCGCCCTCCCCTCGATGGTAGATTTCAGAAACCCACCTGATTACATTAGTAGACCTTCCCGGCCGCTATCCCCACCACTGGAGTTTCCGGACCTGTATGTATGTACACCCATCCTTGATGGATTCTTGCCTAACGTGCCTGCTTAGTTTGAAAATTCTGTAATCTCATTGGCTGCACGTCATGAAAACCAAAATTCAAAGTAGCAAAGAGCTGTATTCGAAAAATTTATTTTAATTGTCAAATATGTTGTTTTTATTATTTATTTAATGACATATAACAACCAATTGATAATTCAACAATCTACGTTTAAAAATGATTTTCCACATATATTCAAAGTATGTATAATTTAATTTTTTCTTTCTTCAAAACCCACTTTATTAATGAAGTAAAGAAAATTGATGTTAATAAATAATTTAAAAAAAATTAATTATAAAAAATAATTTATTATACTTAAACGACATACATGTATTAAATTTTAATTAAATTTTAAGATATTATAAATATCCATAAATATATATGGTTTACGATTTTATAAAATATACAGTTTTATAAATAGTAACAGAATATATACACAATATGTATTAAAAATGTGTATAAATACAACCGCGTTTGTGAATTTATGTAATATGTTGCATCGTGCTAATTTTTAATTTATTTAAAGTGTATATATTAATATGAGATTATAATTATGAGATTACTACTATCATTAAAATACAGTCTTTTGAAAAAGTTTCTAAATTCTTATTTTCTACAGTTGAACATTTTTTATAAAACCACTTAAAATAAAAATATTTAGAAACAACAGCAAAATCTCACTTTGTGATACTTAAAGAGGTTCAAGCGACTCCCAAGTCAATGGTATCTCCTTTTAAAATATTGCCTGAGATAAGTTAAATATACAACATTAACGTCTATAAATATAAGAAATCAATTCAGATGAGATTTCTAGTGGTCGATGATATTTTAGTCGAGCGTAGTGTTCTTGTCTGCATGAATAACTTGTGCATCATCATGTTTGTGATTAAATGTCTTTTCGGTATGTTCGACAAGGTAAAAATGTTGAAAAGTCATAAGATCAGAACATCAACTTCTGAGCCTAGTTTTCCGTTTGGAGATCCTGGTTTTCTGGGGAGAAATCATATCAATTGCGGTGAAAATTGAGAATTTGAGACAAATATACGTACAAATTTTTTCGAGGATGAATTTAATTTTAATAATAAGCTTCAATTAATTTTGATTTAATTATTCAGTTCTTACGCTAACGCATGAACCTCATTAAGATTTCTTGTTACTTACGATTTGTCTCTATTTATACAATAACTGCTTCAGTTTATCATTCATATAGTAAGGCCTATCTTCTGTACCGTCATTACGTTCAGAATCTTCAATAAAGCACAAAAATATTGTATTTACTGCTACACTTTGTACTGAAAAAAAGACTGAAGCAATAATAAATGTGCCCAAGGCAGTTACGATTAAAGCTACGTCGATTTCATCTGGGTCTTTCGGTTCATTATAATTGTAATATAATAAAAGACCAGCTACAGCTAGACTTGTTACTAATAATTTTGCCATTGTAAAAAGCCAGTCGGCCACCTATAATGAGTAATAATTTTTAGAACTATTTACATTAATGTGATAAACTTATTATTTATATTTTGTAAATTACCGTGTTAACCACAAACACTTTCATGATATTTCGCATTATTAAATGGTAAGCACTTTTTGCAGATTGGCAAAAACTTTTTCCATGAATAGCGCCCATAATGTAAGCATTGTAGCTTAAAAAGTTTAAGAGTGAATCTAGAATATCGAAAAGATATCTGAAGCAACACATGCAACTTGCTGCTATGCCACTATTTGTTTCTCTAAGTCTACTGTGCAATCCTTGAAATAGAAGTCGAATCATTTGAGAAATAGTCAAAATCAATGAACCAAGAGCTATGCTTCCCATATGATATCTACAAAAATAATATAATGATTGTATAACTAAATTCAAACTAAGCGTTGATTAAATGAATAATTTTTTTTATTATAAATACCTTGTTGTTCTTGATATACTATCAAAAACAGCGCGATTACCAATATTGTTTTTGTTAAAAGTCCAGTACCAACTTGCAAAAGCGCCTCCAAGAACCATGTAGTTAAATCCGGATACAAAAAATATCAACCAATAAAAGCCAACAAAATTAATGGATTGGAAAATGTATAAATATTTTGGATTCGTTTTACTTATTAAACGACATTGTAAAAATTGACATGGTTGTCCATTTGCTTTACAGTTATCATTAAAAATAACAGGATTGCACGGTGCACCATTATAGAGTTTCATATCGGCTGTCTCTGCACATCTACATTCTTCTTCTGTTTCATTACTTAACTGCTCTATAGCATAATTTGGTGTTACTATTGTGTAAAGAGACATAATAACTAAAAGGCTAAAGACAGTGATAAGTAGGTACAATAACCATGGGAGAATCGGAAAAATTAAAGTTACAGACAGATGCATTATAGACCTGGAAAAGAAAATTTGTATTAGTATCTTATTGCTATGTAAGACATTAATTAATCAGACACTAAAATAAACTAGTGTCACGATTTCTAAACATGACTTTATTGATGTCTATGATACTAGTAATTACAAGGTCAAATAATTTGTGTGAATGATTTAATTGGTAACGTTGTAAGGCGCTTGTCAATACAATTTCTCTTTACTAAATTAAATTTTTCAGACAATACATCTCAAAAAGCAACATAATCATTTTTGGCAGAGTTTCAAATCTCCAAAGCTTCGAAGGAAAATAATAGCTCTAAATTTTGGGACATTTTATAATTTTTCATTTATAAAAGAACCAATTGTCATCCTCAAATTAAAGCAAATGCAAACTAAATGATGTGTTATTCATACTCAAAATACACGAGATTATAATTTTTCTAGAAGATGCAACATTCTTTTACTTTTGTATCTGTGTTATTAAGTGTTATAAAAATTACATACTTGCTTGATTCTTTAACTAGCTGACAAGCCAAATAAATTTTCTTCCGAAAATGAATAACTGCTATAATGACACAAACTATTAAAATTATCATTAGAATAAGAGCAAATAATGATTGCCCTTTTCTAGTTTTAACATAAGAAACGCAAGCCACATAAATCCCATAACCTAGAAAACTGCAGAACATTCCAATTGAAGCATAGAAAAATGGTACAGCCAACCATTTTAATAATATTACATAACTAAGAGCCAAAATTCCTCCACAAATTATAGCAACAGCTGATGGGCCCCTGTAAAATATAAGAATTGTATAGATAAATAGGTCATAATTATATTTATTCATTAAACAAAATAAAATATATCATTTACATTGCAGCATAGATAGAACTAGCCATTTTCTTCAAAAGTAGTTCCTGATCTCGTATTGCTGTTCTAGCTTTGTATAGTTCATCACTTGTTATAGTTTCATTTTCATGTCCTAACCAAGCATTCAAAGCTATACACCTTTTATATTGGTGTTCACTTACTAAATACCATTTAGCACATTTTTTGTGAGAAATTAATATATCTAGCTGATCAAACGAAGAAATAGAACCGACATCAGTGTCGGTTGTGCAAATTAATTTTTCCTTTATTTTCTCAAGGGAATCAGTACTAGAATTCCTAATATAAATGAAGTTTTCGGTAGGGCACTGAGATACACATACGCTAGGGGTAAGTATATCACAATAACCATCAGGTCCAATGCAATCTTTTAAATCAAGAAAAAGAAGATAAGGTTTGTTTTGAACATTTTTGTCATAACCACATGTTCGTCCTGCATAATCATAGGGAGCAGACAATGTTTCTAGATCACCTTGACATAAGCCTAAAATATATTTTAAATAGAATATATTAATATCATGTAATTACTAAGATATTTATACTATATTATATCATAAATATATACATGTGTAGTAGGGACTTCAGACTTCAGGTGATTCTATGGTTAAAATTAACGTTAAATATAAAGATCTTTACGATGGTTACTTCGCATATTATAACATAAGTAACGGCATAACTTGGAAGAACGGTACTTTACGTAACCAAAACAATTTTTTGAGACAAAATTTAACTATTGAAAAAGTCGATACCACCGCTAAAAAAATTTCAAAGAAACACTAGAATCTTTTAATTTCTATCCGATTTTAGTTTAGGTCTCATTTTGTTCCTTGTTTAATTTCAGGAGGAGGTATTAATATAAAAAATGGTAATCTATCAAGACCTGTAGAGTTACGGCCAATTGTTTATAAAGATGTGTTTTTTACAAACAAAAGGACTTGATAATTTTCCATTTTTCATATTGGTACGTCTTGAAATTGAACAAGGAACAAAATGGACTTTCCAAATTAAAATCTGATAAAAATTAGAAAAAATCCTAGTGTTTTATTGAATTTTTTAGATGGTATTTACTTGGCCAATAGTTAAATTTTGTCATAAAAAATTGTTTTTGTTACTTAAAGTACCATTCTTCAAGTTATGCCGTTACTTATATTATAGAATGCGAAGTATACACTGTAAAATATCTATATTTAATGTTGATTTTAACCATAGAACCACCTTAATTTCTTAAATAAATATTTACCATACATAGCAGAACTAATGTAGACTAGCACAAATAAAACAAATGACATCAACCAAATTCGATCCGTAGGAGTTCTAATATTATCCATTGGTCCTTTCCATAGTGGATCATAATCTATTTTTTTACCTGGGAAAAAATTTAAAAGTTTAAAAATTAGCCTTTATTTCCAAATTAGTATGTGGGATTTTATATTTTATTTAAGGGAGACATTTCACATGCGTTTTCTCAGTGGGGTACTGATATGGCATATAGTGGCATAGTAAAATGAGAAAATAATCAGTTTTAGAAAGACTGTTCCGGATTAGGACTGTAATTATTCGACCATCGCCACTTATTTCGAAGAAAAATATAAATAAATAACTTGTTTGGTTGAAAGGAAAATATCCGCAGGAAAATTCTTTTACAACGTGGGCATTAAAGAAAAAAGAGCATTGCAAAATACAATACTAATCACAATACTGAATATATTTTTATTTTAATTGTTGTATTTTAGCAGAAAGGTTGTACAGAAAAAATCAACGCTGCCCCAAAACTACCACGAAAATGAGCCTGAAATCGAATTCGATATTTTCACAGCACTTCCCACAACAGCTGGATCGTATCAGATTGACCACGAATTCACAAGGAATAGCGGGATCTATTTCTCTAAAAATGAATAAATGAAAAGTCGCTCACTTGAACAAACAAGTGAAAAAATCGACTAATTCTTTAGTGAATATTCACTTAGTAAACAGTAAAAATTTTATTCCACTTTATCAAAAAGTGAATATTCAGTAAAGACATTCAGGGAACTTTCGTATCGACCTCCTATTTTTTGAAATTTATTAAAACCCGATTTGTTATCGGTTGAAAAACGTTTTAAACTGATGAAAATCACCCCTGGAGTAGCCGTCAAAACTATTTCTTTTTTTTAATATCTCTTAAGATATCTTAGCGAAACAAAATGTAAATTACTTCTTATTGCATAACAAAGAGATTCATAACTGTTTCACCTTTACTTTTTTTCAAGCGTAATTTTGTTCCTACTTTTTCTTTATAAAAATTATAAAACCGGTCAATAATTTTGCAAAAAAACATATTTTTTACCAAGAAAATAAAGAAATTGAGTTAACGAGTTTCGTTTTTTGAAGAAAAAAGATTGAGGGATAATCACCCCTTATTTGTATTTCTCGTATTTAATGTACCTCTCTCCAGGTTCAGATTTTGGGCTGTCACCAAGACAAATTGTAAATGATTCTAAGGGTATCAAGTCCAACTGAATACGAATTTGCGGTCACATTTACAATATTTAATTCATTCTCGTCATAGGTGTCCGTAAAGTACGTATTTTACGGCCTAGGACCGTAAAATACTATTGTTTAAACAATTCGTTAAAATAATTTTGTATAGAACACTATTCTTCTGCAAAAATATCTGCTAGATCATATTGAAAAATTTCACAAGTGAAGAATATTTGCCATCCCTGAAATATTTTGTTTAAAAAAATATAACGCGTTCTAAAAATGAATAGCGCAATTCGATTCTACGGAAAAAATTATAAATATATCCTTAATATTAATTTTTGTTCTTGTAAAATCATTATAAATAATCAGTGAGTGTACTCGCGTTTATAAAGAAACGTTTTCATAATCTAAATACATATAATAAAATAATTAAAACAAAATAATAATAAACTATGATTCTCTTATTTTATTTCCAAATTTCTAAATTATTCTTCTGAAGATTGAACAAATATTTTTCATAAATTACTACTAATTAATAAATAAATACAAAATAAAAAAATAAATAAATTGAATGGTGCATTGTAAAGAAAAAATCAAGTTATACAAATTATTATCAAGTTTCGTTAATAAAGCTATTAATAAATTAGCGTGTATACAAAATACCGGTCTGTTTACCAGTCTTATAGGTAGCCAAAACATGTTTCTCCATTCTGTTTTACACCGGCTTTTTTTTGTCTTATCGTTGTTATGTATAGAATTGTTTTCGACATATTGAAATCAATCAGTGTTTAAATGTATTAATTAGTACTTTAACTGTGCAACAAATGATATAACATTAAAAACTTTATGTATACATTTGAAACTTACCTTCTAATACATTTAAGTTTATTTTATTTAAGAAGATTTGAATACATTAATCATATAAATGTAATTATAGACTTCTGCTTGCTACATTTCAAGTAGTGCATATATCAGATAGTCCCGTTACGGTTAATAAAAAAATTAAATAGACTTGCAAAAAAAGAAGAGACTCTAGACTTTGATAATAACCCTAAATGTTAGGAGGTAAGTTTCAAATGTACCTATATATATACGTCATTCCGTTGCACACCGCGAATACATCTACTGGCTCATTTCAATTGAAATATTCATCGTAAATGTAACCTCTACAACGTCGAAAACAATTCTATACATAACGACACGTACAATGATAAGGTACAAATATAGCCCGGCGTAAAAAAGAATGGAAAAACATTTGAGCTACCTATAAGACTGATAAACAAACTAGTATTTTGTATACACGAAAATTTATTAATAGCTTTATTAACGAAAGTTGATAATAATTACTTGATTCTTCAATTATAATCCATCATTAAATTTATTTATTTTTTATTTATATATTTATTTTTTTTATTTATTAACCAATGTAAATAATTTATGAAAAATAATTTTTTTAATTTTTCAAAATAATAACATAAAAATTTGGGAATAAAATCAGAAAATACTGATTTACTATTGTTTTATTTTAATTATATCATGATATGTATTTATATCGTGAAAAGATATTGACTCTCAATGATTTATTTGTAATGATTTTACAAAAACCAAAAATATTATTGAGGATAATCGCTCTTACTTATGGATTTGCGCCCGATTCGGTACGATTGGGGACGATACGATTCGGTTTTTTGAGAAGTTCCTCATATAGGAGTAACCTATCTCTTTTCTTGCACGCTTTTTACTCCCTCCAGACACTCTTAAAATAATGAACCTTGCTTAAATATCTTATAAATCTTCTATATAAACATAAAATAATTTAATTGCATGTGTCAGAATACTTAGAATGTGCAAACCGTAATCTAACGCAGTTATCGATTTCTTAAATTTGTGTTCTTGTATAATTTTGATATTCCTATTGTATAATTTTTAGTAAAAAAAAAATGACATTCTTGTAGTCTATTTTTCTATTTTTTATATATAATAACACAACCATGCGATAATGTACACGACCTCTACAATCGCCTATATCCTCCTCCTCCTACATATATATTATTATCTTTAAAAAATGATGGATTTGTTATGATATCAATTTATTCGTGATTTGGTTGGTGGGAGTAATGGGTTGCTATAGGTTACAAAATCGAAAGCGGCGCGAAAATTTGCCAAAATTAAGGCGCGCGAGGCGCGCTTATAGCTATGACTCGTACCTATGTTGTACTTACGTCGGTACAACGTCGGACCGAAATCTATTGTAGATTTTTAATAATAATGAATTAAACTGAATACTTAGGGACTAAATATATTTATTAAAAATTTTGCATTGTCTTTATTATCATTATCATAGAGATTTATAAGTTCTATAGCTTTTACAATCAATGTGAATATCAACATAAATACAATTTGAATCTGAAATTAACTTCATTAATAAACTATGTTATAAATGTTGCCTCCGATAAAGGTAAATAACGTTTTGCCGATGGTTAAGCACTTTCTAGAATTTTGACTACTAGGTACTTCTCTACACAAGGAGAAAGTAAGTGGACAATTAAATTATACACGCAAATACTTTACAGCTCGATCGATGCCGGTCACGCCGAATAAGAACAAAAGCTAAGTCAACTTACCGTACTTTTCGTGGCTGTTCGTCATCGTTTACGGCAACGCAGTGCGTTTGTTACTGTGCACCGCAATCGTAAACAGAGCGTGTCAGCCCGCAATTATTGTCACTTGCGTAAGCTAACGTCCGCTCCTAATTCCAAAATTAGGCTACACAGAGTTGTAATGTTCGCGCAAAACCACAATTTTTTTTAAAATACTCTTTCGCGAAGAATCATTCCAAATAGAGTTTCCATATGCGCCGACTTGCACAGACGTCTGAACGACGTGCGTTACAGATATATACTGGTGTATATTGGACTTGGGGAGACGCCGCTGAAAGCCGGCAAACTGGAGCCTATATACAGAAGTTGCGAGAATGGCTGCGCCACGACTGAAGTCGCTGTTTGTAGTGTATACTTATATAGGTACATACATGGGCTAACTATGCGCATGCGCAGATACGCATCAGTTCTGTTTTTGCATATATTCTAGAACATTTAGTTCGGGGCGCGTAAATTGACGCTTCTGATCGTTCGACTAGAATACTTGCTCAGTTGCTCTCGCATTTATATTTATTAAATGGCGTATAAACATTTACAGATATAGTATATCTACTGTTACGTAATGTTAGTTAATTTGCGTAAGATTTCACTATCACTAGTTGATTTATTTATACTAGGTATTATAAGTAATATATCTATGCAAAAGAATTAGAACAAGTGCTGTCGCTGTCCTTTTGCGCGCGTGGAATACATAGCCATACATATATTGTTCCCAGACCAACCTAACCCAAAACTTCGAACGTCGCCCTGAGATTGAGAATCCGATTTCATCGTAGGTATATGTATACATAAACGATATGTTTTGAGTTTGGGACTTGTGAGTAAGATCTTATGGTAGCGAATTAGGGATGTTGCGCGACGGCGACAGACACTGCGCGCGCTTTTCAAATATACACTAACGTCGAAAGGTTTATTTTTATCGATTTCGGTCTCCTAAATCCACAAATTTTACATCCCAAATTAACATAATTCATGCAGTTTGTCATAAAGAAATTATTGTTAACAATTAATTACTGTGAAAACTATAATTTTTCGTGTTTTTCAGACAATTTCGAACGTAAAAAGTGCCTGCGTGAAAAAAGTTCTGTATTCAATATATTGATCATATAGTATGGACATATATAGTATTGGCAATATATGGGCTATATTCACCATGTTTATATATTGGGAAAAATATACACCCATATAGATATAACGCCCATTTCTGCCCAATATACTGTTTTCTCAGAGTATGGGTCTTATGAAGAAATTTATACAAAATTTAAACTTTTTGGGATCCGCAAAACTGGCCAAAATTTGTTGAGTAATATCTCTACCGATGCGCAGCGTACATAGCATGTTTTTCCCAGCGAGAATGATGATTGAGCACGAGATGGCTCACTCGGACGCCTTTGGCACTCGAGTAGCATAATATATAGCTATTGCACAGTAACGAATCGTCAACAATAATTTGTTTATAACATACTGCCTGATTATTTGTCAGCATTCTAATATAAAAATTCGAATGCAAGAGATCGAATCGCACATAAAAATATAGAGACATATACCAGACGAGACAACTCCGGCACCCTTTGGTCGTTAATGTGATTTGAAAAGCGCGCGCAGCGTCTAGCCATCGCAATGTGCGCGAAAGTGTAGATAGTTGTATTAGTATAGAGTAGTATTTTGTATGGTTTACACGTGGAACTAGACTCATCATGGTCACGTGGGCTTTGCTCTTCTGCTTGCTGCAATATATCATGCATAGCTAGGACTAGATATCAATTATGTATCATCCATTGTATCAAATAAGTAATGAATTTAAAGTCGTTCAGAGTCTGCCCTGCGTAGTAGAAAACTATGAGAAACTTTATTTTATCCCGAAAAAAAATATTTTGCTTACTGGAGTACTACTCACAAGGAGAGCCCACTCCTTTCGGGAAACGGATTTTGCGGGCATTGAAGAGTCGTTTTCTGGTACCTAAAAATGAAGCCCAGTATTCATACTTTCATCTCATACTCATAGGCCCTTTTTCTTGAGATGTGGGCAATCTCTTCTCAAATATCTTATATTTCGTTAAAAAATTATGTCTCCTCTATTGAGTGTCTCCATGCTAGTATTTAAGAGACGAAAACGAGGAAGAAAAATTATAAAAGTATACAGTGAAAGCTAAAATTTAAGCCCGGATTCATTAAAACTATTAATTTTTTAGGAAGTTAAAAGCAATCAAAGATCGCGACCGAACATGGTTAAAAATTTGTCTTCATTTTAAGCGTTTAAATAGAACGTATTTTTACCATTTCTATACGTTATCTTTGATTGCTTGTAACTTCCCGAAAAATTATTTTTTAACGAATCATGGCTTAAATTTTAGCTGTTACTGTCTACTTTTATAATCTTTTTTGTTTGTTTTCTTATCATAAATATTTTCAATGTGACACTCAATAGAAGAGACATCATTTTTTAACGAAATAGAGGATATTTGAGTAGAGATTGCCCATATCTCAAGAAAAAGGGCCTATGAGATGAAAGTATGAACCCTGGGCTTCGTTTTTATGTACGAGAAATCGACTCTCAAATGCCTGGAAAATCTGTTTCTCGGAGGGTGTGGACTCTCCTTGTCAGTACATAAAAAATGAAAAAGATCTAATTCTTTTATGCCGTTTCATCACGCGTGAAATGAAAACTGTTAATAACTGCTATACTGTTATACTGTATCTACTCTACCTTTTAACAAGATTTTATTAAAATCAATTCTGTTTCAAAATTACCTATTAAACCTAGTTTATTCCGATTGAAACAAATTAAAATTAAATTGCATGGCTTTTATAAATTTTGATGGAAAATTCTCATTCTGAATTGGTTTTAACGAGCATGATTAAAATATCTATCAATATAAGATATAAGTAGAAAATAAAAATTTCATGAATTGTGTGTGTATATGTGCGCGAGCGCGCGCGCGTGTGTGTGTTAACAATTTTCTATCAATAAATCCAGTTTAAATACAGAGGCGTGATTTAAACAAATTTTTCTAAAAAATCAAAGCCCATTGAATATTTTTATAAATATAAAACATAAAAAACTGTGTTACTACAAGTCATGAATATTTAATCATTCCAGATAGCAATACAGAATATACATAAAGAAATACCTGCTCATTCAAAAGACATACATTTTTTATTTTCTCAACTGTTTTTCCATAGAACTTTGGATTCTTTTGATGTGAAACGATTTTAATATATACAATATATTAAAAATAAAATAATAAAACTTTTATGTAACAAATTTATTATTGTTAAAATCCTTCACTCTTATATGTGCATGTGTAAAACTGGTAAACTTCGAAGGTAGAACGTAGTACTAATAAGTATGAAGAATGGATTATCATACATTTAAAGGAAAATACAGACGTAATTCATAGCTACGACGTAGTATATAATTAATTATTACGAGTCTATACTGCGTCACTTCTTTTCAAGTTACGTGCTTGTCAATTTCACTGAAATTAAATTCTGTCTTATCTATAAGTCTCCAAACGTAAAATTTTAATTTTTTGATGTTTCAGTTAAAGTATAATATTAATATTACTTGATCGCAAGGCTCACTTTACTTACAACAATGTCGGTAAAAATGCCATCAAAGGATTGGTATTATATTCAATACTACTTTAAAGGCAGCTTTAAAACAGATAAAACTTCTACTTTATCAGAAAAGGAGTTCCTCCGGTTTGAAAGGACTCTTTAATGGCGGGAATGACGGGACACTCCTTTTTAAAAAGGAAACTCTCGTTTTTTTACAACGAAATTTTAGCACAGTGAAAACTACATTTACAATGTAATGTTATTTCCAAACAAGTAAAAGTTATTTTACTTATTTTATAATACAATTTCAGGCTTTTTCTAAATCAGTTGATTTATTATCTGATGCTATAAACAGTTAGATGGTTAACTATAACACTTTTTCCGTGGATAGTTCTAAGCATCGATTTTCAATAATCATATTTTGTTGCATTGTCCAGTGTATGCAAAGTTAACGTTAAAAAAATTTCACTGCGTAGGTGTGTGGTTTTTTAAACAAATTCTTAATTAATTTTAAAGTTATGATATTTCATGCACGTCTAATTTTGTAGAACATATTACAATGGTATTTTTCGCATACAAGAGACTTTTTATTCAAGCATACACCAGAGAAGACATATCGGAGCATACATCAGTATTTTGATAAAACTTTATATTTTAAAATCATTTTGCTCGGCATAGATACCACGCGTAATATATAAGCAACACAAAAAAAAAATTCATCCGAAAACCAACTAAATAAACTGCCCGCATTAATCTCGACGAATGACTCGATGATTTCCTATTATAATCGGACTGTACCATTTCGTCCCTCAGACAGTATGAGTATCCATTCAGTCGCAACAAAATGCGAGCGTAAAAGCGCGAATGCATAAGCGCAACGCGGCTCAACTGCAGACTATATACCTAGCGACCCATTCCCATTCATGAAAATCGATTGAAAAACTTTTAACGCCGACCGCCCCTCGTGCCACATTCGCCATATATAATACGCGGAACCAATAAGCCTCTCTTTCCTCACCTCGTTTGCGAAAAATCACAAAACGAGCCACCGAATTATCTCTGAGAAGAAAAAAACACACGAAGTTATCCCGCATACAAGCTCCAGCAGGGACAGCATTATACAAGAGCGAAAGTATAGTCGGCGACGGCACGGTCGCGCTGACAATATATATACCTATATACACAAGTACGCCCGCGAGGGCCGAGAAAATTCGCCGCGCGGCGCAGGCGCGCTGCACCCGTTTCACCCCTCGGCGGCTGCGGCGGCGGCGGCGGCGTGCGCGATAAGGGAGGCGCGCTCGGCAGAGCAACAGAGTGCCGCGGCGCACAACAGACGCACAGTAGTATCGTCGACCCCCGCACTGCACGTCCTCGTCGCGTGTCGCTCCATTATATACACCACACACACAGACAGACACTTGAGAGGGCCAAACCCCGTCGACACCGAGAGTGCGTGCTTATATATTGTGTCCACCCAGCAGTGCTGTGCCCGCGCTATACAATACTCCAGAGCGAGCTAGTGAGTGAGGAGGAATTTTCTCTGAGGAAGTAGAAAGAGGGTCGTGCGCGTGCATATATATACGGATAGCCGCAGAGTCGTCCCGCAGGTGCAGCAGAGAGGCGGAGGAGGAGGAGGAGGAGCGCGCGCTCGCTGCTGGGGGCCGGATGAGATGCGCCCAGCGACCGCGGCGGCAGGCACAGCGAGGCGGCCCTGCAGCTGGCGAGTAGGCGCTGAGGGAGCCCGGGCTCGAGCATGACTCTGGCCGGATCAGACCATTTGCTCGCGGGTAAGTCCATGTTGCCGTGCTATATATCTTTACCGCGACTCGCTCCTCGGTCGTTGTTACCCGTTCAGCCCCAGCTTGCATGACCAGTGTTCGCCACACGTGCAGCCAATGTCGAGAGTATACTGCGTACCATCGCTCGCGCAGCTGTAATTCGAATCTTCGAGAAAGGTGCATAAACGAGGGAGAGGGTTAATACCCCTTCCGCTTTATCCCCCCACCGCCGCCACCTGCCTATTACCTGTCGTCTCGCGCTGTATACCGGAAAGCAACGGTTCCTGGTCTCTATCTCTGGCGCTAAATAAACATGTCTATTATAGCAGGGGGAGAACGAGAAGGAATCTTTGTCGACGGGGAAAAGAGGGAGGTTCGAGGTCGCGCGCGTGGCTGATATGCAGGGGGGCATATACCACGGCTCTCGCGGGCACGTTGACCGTGACTCGCCACGCACACACACACATACACGTACACGAGGCGCTCGCAGGGGAGAGAACCCGCATTGCGCAATAACCCAGAGCCGGATGTGTTGTTTTGATACCGTCGGGGTATATATCGCGGGGGCTGAGGGCTCGTGTGTCGCGGTTGGTTTGTTTTTGGTTTTTGAAAGCTTCCCTTCGTAAGGGCCTTAGGGGCTGGGATTTTTGTTTTTTTTATATATACGCGGGTTTACAGAGGACATTCGCGTGTCATTGCGGAGGAGCGTGTGTATGGATTTTCTTGTTTTTTTTTTCTTTTGTTTAATAACGAGGCGATGCGCAATTAGTTTTTTCGATTATCGATTGATCGCGTAAATATATATACTGCGGGGGCTTGTTCAATCTTTAATTCGCCGTTAGAGTAATATGTCGCAATAGATTGTTAAAGCCCGCGTTGTTGTTCGAAGTGTGCTGTCGTGGTTTCGCTTGCTTCAATGGCACTGCGTAGTTTGTTATTGTATAGAACGCGACGCGAACCTGAAGATATATAGCGTTATTGGAAAAGCTTATGATTACATAGTCGGGAGAAAATTGGTATAATTTCCTAATTGGCGAAAACATGATGCTTTTAAATTGTAAGCGGACAGTTTACAAACATGTTTGTAGCTGATTGCCGCGATAAGGAAGGACAGTTGTGGAGCCTTGAAGACGTATTGCGCGTCCGTTTACGCTGAAATTTCGACGCGTCCAGTTAAGGGTTGACTCATTATTGCTCCTCCGCGAATGGCACCGCTTCATTCATGCATATATTTACGATTTTAAGGGTAGAAGAAAATCTTATGCGTTGTTGCCTTTTTCTTTCTCGATTTCTTTAATAATTTACTCGTTCATGCAAAATTTTAATAATTGATTATTGGAAAGAATGGAAAGTTCATTTTATGTAGCGAAGGATCAATTCGTTGCTATGACTTGCATTATTTAATAATGCATTTTACATTAAATACAAATACATGTCAATATATTTAGTATTGTTATTATTAAATAATAATTGTTACCATTCTTTGCAAAGGATATTAATTTAAATTATATATGTATTTCAACTACTTTTTATCATTTGGAGTTCGTAGTTTCTGTAGTTTCGTTCCAAGAATCCTGAATTTAAAGTTTATCGGAGATATTGCATCATACACAATATAATGCAAATTTATTTCATTAATAGTGATGTGTAAAATTATATTGTACACACAATGTTAGTACGATAAAAAAAGTATTTTGGTTAATTTTTGTTTCAATATAATTATCTCTGAAAATATATGAGTAATTCTTTTTATGATAATTTAATTTACTTCGAGACGTAATAAGGAAGTAATTAAGTCTAGGAAATGAACAAACATAAATGTCCTCATCACATACTCAAACTGTCACGACTCAAATTTTTAATTACTCATGCTCATTCTGAATTTATTCTCTATATAATTAAATATAGGTATATAATATGTATTTTATAATTTACAAACATCAATAATCAATTAAGATAATATAATGTATTTACTTTAAAATAAGTTTATTATAGAAAGTAAACGATTAAAAAAAAAAGAAAAGAAAAGAAAGCCAATAAGCCTCGACTTAAGATATCGAACTAGCTCTTATTATTCATGACTTAACTGAAATCTCTGAAACAATTGAAAAGAAACTATATACAATGTAAGGCAGAAGCGGATCGAAGCGTCGAGTCTAACGATGGCAATTGTGTGTGTTTTCTTTTGTCGGCCGTACGCGTGTAACAGTGGAAACGACAGCGTTTCTGGGTGCCTGTGTCGGCTTCGTCGTCCTACTCCTGGTCGTGGTGCTGTACTTGTCGCGCAAGTGGTACTTCACGCCGCCCGCAACAACGACGACCCTCTTCGGCGGTGTCTGCGTGCCACTCTGCGAGTCCGACAACGGCTCCGCTGCCCAGAATCTAGGTAGGCCTTCTTCGCTGCTCTGCAGCCGCGGAGACCCACACACACACACGGCTTTCGAGCGGTTTTGCCTCCTATATATACGTATATAGAAAGAAAGGCGCTTTAGTCACTGTGTATATCATTCATGAAAGTCGACTGGTTCAACGCGGGTAGTCCGCGCGCTCGCGCCATACACTTTGCTCTTATTGTCTCGCGCTTTTCTCTCGGCGGTGCTTTTGTGTGCACACGCTATAGAGTGGGTATTGAATTTCGACGAGAAAATATTTTGATTTTTCAGACAGGCAAATAATCGTCTGCATTAAAGTTCGAAGTAATTAGCTGGTTTATCGAATTAATTATCAAAGATATAATAAACGGAAAATGACAATTTTAGTAACACACTTTAGTTTTCATGAATGAAATAGACGAGTGCTGGGGGTATTATTTAGAAACCAATAAGGATATGATTTAATTTTGTAAAATCAGGTAAGACATATCCGTTCTCCGATCCGGAGACTAGTTCAGACTCCGAGGAGGACGCGTTGCGTCGACTGAATTGCCGAAGCCACCCACCTCCAGACACGCTGACGATTCAAGCCGAAGAATATATCTATTCATAAGAGCCCGGCAAAATCATGCATCCTTCTTTAGCAGATGCTACGGCAGTCAATAACAACAACAACAACAACAACAACAACAATAACAACAACAGCAACAACAACAACAACTGTCCCGAAGAGCACATTGCTGATCAACAGCAGGTAAAGAGTTAACTCGCTCGCCGCGATATATGTCGTACCCTACATATATACATGTATATAGTCGGGAATAATAAAATATGCGCAGTACTAACTCGATTCTTTTCCAATCGATGCCCGTGTTACAGTGCATAGTCGAAGTAGGCTCACCCACTGTTATCATCGATAATAGAGAGAACGAACCGCCGACAATCGACGAGAATGTCGCGACAACGCCGACCGACACAATCACCTCGATGGCGGTCTTCAGCGAGGAGCTGCCCAGCGTGGAAATCGCATTTCTCTATGACGCCCCGATGCGTGAGATGACAGTACGTCTTTTGTTACTGCAGTTTATGATCATTCGTATACCTGACTATACCAGTTTTATCGATACTTTCGCTCATAACATAATAGTGAAGTACCTAGTAAAATTTCAATTTTATAACAACTGTAATGATTTGGAATGATATTGACGAAACCCCAATATATAGATTTTTCGCATTGATTGTACATAATAGGTAGTGCATAGAACAAAGTTCCACTCTTAT
>JAPYZP010000931.1:0-19631 GCA_030522985.1 Torymus sinensis | reverse complement strand
CAATTTTTCCAAACGCCCATATACAGACAGATTCATTGAATATGAACGACGCGTGTATATCTCAAAACTGCGCGAAGCTACAACTTGTTGCTGGTCTTTCGACGTCACCCGCGCGCCGGCATTCCACGGCCAAGACAAACCTCGCTCATAAATCACTCTAAAAATGCTATTCCTCTTAATTTCACACACACACACACACGCGCGCGTCACACTTCTGGCAATGTTTACACCGCGATTCCAGATACCGCAGGTGTCCGCATCTGGCGCCACATTTTTTTTTCCGCCGAACTCATGAATATACACTAAAACGCCGCCTCCAGGCTTATCGGAGGAGGTGGAACGCGCCTTATCGGCTGCCGATTGTTCCTCTCGCGTAACTGATAAGCGCTCTTCGTGTTTTTTTTTTATTTCTCCGGCTCTCTCGTCATACGTCACGAGCAAAAAAATGAGAAATCTAGAAGCGATAAGGATAGAACTTACGCGTGTGTGTTATATCTGGGACGATGAATGACAGGCGGGCGGAGAGGTGTGAGTCTGTATTTTTTTGTATCGCCGATGCCACGGGGGCTATCTGGGCATGATGTCATTGCTTTTTTCGAGTTTTGGGTCAGGTTATAAAACGATGATACCGCGACATCGTGAAAGTGGAGGCGAGAGTGAACGGGGCGTTGTTCTACTTTAGCCGGTGCGCGCGGACGGAGATTCGATAGAAAGCGAATTTGTAAAATTGAATTTATTATTTTTTCTCGCGAGGCTGGAATAACGATTACGATTGTAAGGTACAGAATCGGCACAGTAGTTGTTTTATTGATTTATCTGAAACATGTTTTTTTTTACAGAAATGGGGTATTTTTTTCAATAAATAGCGCTTGTGTAACCGACGAATTGGTCAAATTGTTTCCAAATCACCCCTCTACCGACTACACTATTTCCAACAAAAAAAAAATCCTCGAATTTTCCTAAATTAACCATCGAATTTTCATTCTGATTGCAGAACCGCCGGCGGCCGAGGGCTTGTTATGCGTCGCTTGATCATCGTATCATCGAGGAAGAACCAGCAGCAGCAGCAGCAGCAGCATCGTCATCGTCATCAGGAGCACCAGCAGGCGGCACGATGCTGACGGTAATGTGCCCGAACTGCCGGCACCGGTTCCCGGCGCCGGGTTGCTGCGGCTCCCAGGCAGCGGGACCGCCGAGCCACCACCAGGTCGTCACCACGGTGAGCCTCGAGCGGCCCACCGCTAACAGCGTCACGTCCGGTGGCGCGTTGCTCCTCGTCGACGCTGCTGAGACCGGAGCGCAACAGGTGAGAAGAAACTTTCATTCATGACTAAGAGAACGAGCTTGAATATTAACTAACCCCCGTGACCCTTGCATTGATCAGCAGGTGACAATTAGCACGCAATGCGGGATCCAATCGGGCGGCTGCCTCATCCAGAGCAGCAACGCGGAGATTCTGCTGCGCGCGGCGACCGCGTCGTCGCCCCGGCTAGAGGTGCGCTCGAAGCTCTCCGGTGGCAGCTGCCTCGTGCAGCAGGACGCGCGCATCGATGATTACCAGCAGCAGCAGCAGCAGGAGGCCACGAAGCATCAGCAGCAGCAGCAGCAGCTTGGATCGCTGCTTCTTGTCAACGAGGAGCAGCTGAGGAACACGTTGCAACGGAATGTGAACAGCGCTACCGCGAGGTTGGTTGATGAGAGCAGGCTTAACGTTTTATTGTAGGGAGGGAGAAGCTTGGTAGTATTCGCTGGGAATAAAGTTAAGGGTCTGTTATTAACTGAATTAATTGGCCTAAAGAACAAGATTGCGTACATTTTCTTACATTTAGGATGAAAAAATATTATAATTTTCTAGAGTAGCTTAAATCTTTCATTCGTACGATTTATCATTGTAATTTTATCGTGAAGCATTTTAACGCAGGAGAATCCTACTTAAACGCATCATGATTAAAAAATGTTTCAGAGAGAAAGAGAGCTTATATGAGGTTCTCCTTAAAAAAGCTTTACTTAGAAAATTGAATGTAAAAGGTATTAAAAAGCCGGGAGAATAAAAGAGGCGTACGCGGAAAGCCAGTCTTTATTTCAGACGCGAGAGAGAGAGAGAGAGAGAGAGCTCGAGGAGCATTGTTAGAGTACCAAGAATGGAATATGTATTTCAAAAACGAGTATATGCGATGGTGCCAGGATGAAAAAGGCGAGGGAGACACAGAAACCTGCTTTTTTTTTATTATTTCTATTAGTGTTCTAAGAATTGTTAAATTAACCGTTGAAGAGAGGCGCGATCATTAATTCAGTCGTTTGTACTAAAAATAGCGTTAACTGTCGTTAAGTTTGCCATAGGAAGTGTTTTGACATAATATTATTGTATTGAAATTCTTTGAAAAAGTAACGTTTACTAAACTATTGATTTTATTGACCAGTCAATGTCGCGAATGAACAACGAAGGAGTTTCAATCTAAAATAACAAAGTTATATGTACTCTTTTGCAAATTATTTATATCAGACACAATGACCCTCTGAATTTACTAGGTAAAATGATATAATTTTATAATATCATATAAGCAGCAGAATGATTTCTCAGTAAAATATTTTTGCAAAATCTTCTTTAATTTGAACTAACCCAGCTGTTTCTCTTTTTAATTCCAGGTTCGACTTTCCCAGCCCAGCCCCGCCAAGCGGCTGCCAGGAGCTGCCGGGCACCCGCCGCGAGAACGTCACTACTCACAGCGCGTCACCGTCACCACCGCCGCCGTCGTCGTCGTCGCAACCGCAGCGGCAAACGTCACGTTGCGATTGCCGCTGCTGCTGCTACTGTCGCTGCTGTCACACGTACTGTCGGAACGCGAGCAGCGGCGCCGCGGCCGGCGGGAGGTCCTGCTGCTGCGGCAGGACCAGCGCGGGCGAGCACGTGGCCACGAGGTGCAGGCCCGGTGGCACGGAGGAGTCCGGCTGGAGCGGCGGCTGCGCCGCCGCTGAGGGCGCCAAGTATACAGGTGGGGATGGGAAATTTTTCTTTTATTACCGTGACGAAGATTGTTTGATTCCCTGCAATTCTCGCGATAAGTTGAAATTTAAACTAGATTTTCTTTATCTACCAAGTTATTAGTTTGATTTATGAGTGTTGGTTCGTGCTGAGCTATCTTATTTTTATCTAAATTCGTTTGAGTTTCTATCGATAGAAATAAGAAAATTCAATTTTACAAGGTACATTCTCATTCTAATTTTGTGCCTTTATCAAGAGTAAAGATTGATGAGGTTTATAAATAAAATTATTTCACTTGTAGAGACGGATATAGACAATATTAAAAAGTTATCAGGAAGAACAAAAGAAACATGTTAATAAGCGTGACGGAATGAATGATTAAGTTGAACATGGCGAAATTCGTCCTTGTGCGAAATATTATTTTGAAAATATGTCATTGATAAGTGCAATGAAATTAAAATGGTAATAAATTTCATGAGCATATGTGCAAAGAAAGACTCATAAATCGTAATAGATTAATAGCTTGATTCCGAGAACAAAGCGAAAAAATTTTGTGAATCGTCGCTTTCCAAAAATCATCGCTGATAAGGCAGGCGTCACGGCGTAAATCATTCCGATGATTAAGAAATTCATTGTGGAAATTTAATCATTAAAGATAATTCGTTCTCAAACACTATTATCACGCGGAACGCCCAGCTCCATTTGAATGTGAAACGCTAAAATATTATTAATATGTATTAACAGTTGGTTCGTGGAATGAATTTATGTACATACATATGTACACCGATAAAGCATTAGGAAATCTGATATTTAATATTTCAAGGAAATTGAAGCTCTGCTAATTCAATTATGAAATTGTTATTAATTATTGATATGAGTACATTTAGTACAGGTGCTTCTATTAATATAAAATTCCATTCATTAACTACTTATGAATGCACAGCAATATTTATTATTCACTAAATTAATGACTTGGATTTAATAGGATTATAAGCTTATATGACGGTTATTTGTTCAATCTTTCTTTAACTAAATAAAATAATTTAATTTTAAATTCTCAATTTAATCAATCATTCTGCCTACTATTTTCTCAATATTAAAAAACCACTATACAAAATAATCAAACAAAATTCTAACAACTCAATAATCTTCCAGGCGACGTACGAATCCAGGTTAACGCGACGGTCTGTCTGCCATCCACGAGCTCCTCAGCCATCAACAGCTGTACGTTCAACATCACAGCCTCGACTACCACGACCTCTACGTCCACATGCAACTCCGAACCCACCTTCAACAACCACAATCACAACAGCAACAGCAACAACAACAACAACAACAACGTGATCAACCGGTTCCGCAACAACTTCAACGGCGGCGGCATTGTCACGGCGAACGGCGTCGCGTACGAGGCGCCCGAGATCGACAACGAGAGGCTCGAGGAAGCAGTTGCACCGAGCACCCCGATATCCTGGCTCTCGCCCTGCCCCTGGCCATTCGACCCTGGCTACGTGCCCGAGACGACGAGCAAAGACCTCGCGAGACTCGCTGAGGTCAGGAGGTTGCTGCAGACCTGTGGATGGTATCACGAGGGTCTCAGCTGGCAGCAGAGCGAGAGTTTGTTGAAGGACTCGCCGATCGGACGGTGGTTGATGAGGGATAGCTCGGACAGCAGGTAATTTGAGGATTGACGATTTTTCTTTTTGATTGATCTGCCCTAAATGTCTCTTAATTAAAACTAAACTCAAAACATTCCAAACTAACCAAATCAATGTTTTCCCTTTTCAGATACGCTTTCGCAATCTCAGTGCAGACAGCCCGTGGGCCAACATCGGTGCGCGTCTTCTACATGCTTGGCAAATTCCGGCTGGACGCCGAGCCTCGTCTCGCGCTAGCCATGCCGATGTTCGACTGTCCTATTCGCATGCTCGAATACTACCGCGAGTACTCGCGTCGACTGGACGAGCACAGGCGCGAGGTTTGGGTCGACTACAGCGGCCAGGTGTACTCGCAGATCTATCTCGCGGAGCCGTACGTGAAGGAGGTGCGCTCACTGAAGCACCTCGCCAGGGTGGCCGTCAACAAGAACGCCAACGTGCTGGAAAGGGAGAGGGAGAAGCTGCCACAGGTCATCAGGAATTATCTGAACGAGTACCCGTACACGCTGTGAGAGAGGAGAGTGAATTTCACTGGAGTTTGAGAGACGCGTCCCGGCGAACGGATACTACGCTAAAGTGGATAAGGAAACTTGTGGGACGTATTTCTCTCGAACTTTACGGTGACCGGGTCGAAGAAGATGAAGAAGAAAGCCTTTTTTCCCCATGGAGCACAGCCACGTAGTTTTTTCATGTGATAAGACTATAACGGATTTTTTTTAAAGAGGATTTGGTTTTAATTCGTTTTATTTATTTGTTGTTTACGCGCGGAAATTGATCGGTTGGGAGAGAGAAAGTGGAAAATTCGTCGAAAGAAGAACGAGTATCGAATTTTCCAGCTTCTCGTCCAGTGCTGCGGTGAAAATAATCATATATGATCTAGTCGAATAACAATGTCTTCATTAAAAATGGTTTTCACTATTATGAAGAAAGTATTATTTATTTATTATTTGAAATCAATTGAAATTGTTGTCCTTAATTTAGTCGCAACGTATATTAGTTTTTGTTCTTTCGTTACTTTCTACATTGCAGAAAGCGATTTTTTTATGTTTTAATGATTAAGATTTTACTATACGACTCGTCATTTCGTAGAATTATATGATTTTTTTCAACATGCCGTGTACTCGTTCGTTTTGAGGAAAGTGATTGGCTACATTAATTTTACTTTATTCTAAAAATCGATATACATCTTTTATTTATATATTTCGGCTAATGGTGTTACGCTTTCGTCGTGAAATGGTCACTTTTCCTGAAACGAACCAAAGTAACGTACTGGATACATGCGTCTATCAAGCGTATTGTAATATAATCACACGTGTGTCGTTGAAATTAAAATGCGTGATAGAAGTAACTCGCTCGATTGCTTCTCAAAATCAATTTTTCGATAGATGTAACAACAGCAAAAATCTTACGGATCATAATTAGAAATGAGAAATCTAATTTTGAAGAGTATAAAGCGAAGTGGGTTAAAATGTGGAGAATACGGATATATTTCAGAAAGAGAAATGGCAATGTGCGACCTTATGCAGACTTTGTACGAGAAGAAAAATTGTGTAGTTTCTTAAGTTTGCATCGTAAAAGACACTCATTAGAAAATCAATATATTTTGTAAATAAACCGATAAATCTAAAAATCTTATCTAGTATTACTAAATTATTTTATATAACATTTTTTTATTTGAATTGTATATAGTTGATTCTTGAGATAGGTTAGTAAAATGTTCTAGTACACGAATTAATTTGAATTGGCTCTGAGTAAAATGTAGATAAAGTTCGCATTTTTGTTCAATTACTTTTTCTCAGTGCCTTCAGCATTCAGTACGTTTAGTATTGAATTAGTATACATGTATGTATTGTTATTACTATTATCGTATTATTAATTTATCACATATTTTAGGCATCCTAAGAACTTTAAAAAGGTGTTTATTCTTCAGGTGATCGAAATTAAGAACAAACATTTTATTATTTTGATTAAATTATTTATTTATTTGCATATATGAAATCAATGAAAAATACGTTTATTTTCTGTATATTTAATTGTAAAAAAAATGATGAGCAAATAATTTTAATTTTAATCAATTTTTAAAACATTGCGTGATTTTTTTTAATGAAAACAGGTGATAGGTATCATTCTCATCACAGTCTGAAAATGATCTTTTCTGAAAAGTAATGAAAGATGCCTAAAATTAACCACCAACATTATGAATTCTGTATAAAGTCGTACTTTATTGCGTTTTTCTTTTAATTTGTGTTCGCGGTGAATAGATATTGACCGTGAAAAGGGTGTATTCTTACCCTCGAATTTAGTCATTAAGCATAATATGTATTATTTTTCGAAAGTACCGTAATGAAATTTTACTAGCTGAGTAATCGACTGAATATCATCAAATCAGTAAATGGCAAGAGTTTCGTCGATAGATCACGACTTCTTCTCGTGCGTAAACTGTTGAAGATCGCTCGTATGTGAAGAATTGGCGAGATCACGTAACAAAATTAATTTATTGTTTTAACGGTACGAAATTACAAAAGGTTTTTATCGATTGATATTATTGCGTTTACTCCTTTCTTCTATGCGTCTTTGTTATTACGTAGAGAATTTGTATTATTAAATAAGGTAAAAAAACACCGAGTAGTAGAGAATTTGTATGTACTGCGTGCGTGTTGTATAAATCGACTTGTAGATTAAATAAATGAAGTAAAATGCCTCTATATTAGAGGTAACAAGTGTATAACGTCTATTGTATGTATAACTGAAGGCTTCGCACTCGAGGCGCGCGAGGAACGTCCTCGTGTCTCTTGCGTAACTCTGGATTACAATGGAAACTTTTTTCGTTTTCCTCCTCGCGGCCTCGCAATACATTTTCGCATTTTTCGACGATAAAGAGCTGCTGTACTATAGCAAACAATAAACAAAATAACAAAAACTAAGATTAAAGAAAGCGTGTGCGAAGTTGAAGCATATGAATGTCCCTGCGCTATACTGCTGCCTGTAGTAAGCCGGACCAAATGATGAGAGACTGATCAGGCCGTAAACTGCCAGTTTTTTGATCGGCGGATTTTTCGCGGTTTCGCGAAAGCTATGTCGGTAATTTGATTAAAAAATACATTGTACTTTATTACTACAATGAGATGTGTATAAAACAGGTAAATTATTAAAAAACTATTTATTATATATCATCAATTGTTGTCATTGTTTATTTATTTTCCCTCATAAATTTGTTAATAAATAAATTTACACTTAATTTAAAAAATATTGCAGCACACTTTAAATGAACTGAAAATTATTTCTTTGGCATTAGCAACATATACAATTTTTATATACATACACTCTACATATATTACATAAAACTCTATACACTTGAAAATTGATTTATAAAATATTTTATAGCTAATATACTAATCAAACTAATTTATTTTAATAAAACAATATTAAAATATTCTTATTAAATAGTTCTAGAACTTGAACATTTTTTTAATTAACATTTTTCCAAAATTAATCTCATCAAATCATAGCTTTTCCTTAAGGCCAGCAGGAAAGGTACCACTATTTGAATCAAAGAAGATCGTGATTTTTAAATTTGTTTCAAGCTTCAAGATATCGCGGAATTAGATCCAAAAGTTCCCAAGTATTTACTAACAGCTGCTTGGAATTGATGTGCTCTTTGAACTTGTTCAGATCTGTAAAAAAAATCAATTACATTGCAGTATTTCGAGGGAATAGAATGTAAGTCTTTGGAAAATATATAATTTTTCAAAGTTGGTTTATAAACATTACATATCTGTAAATTATAAAAAGAACGTCACATATAGTAACATCGTGAATACATACTTGTACTCATCCAATTCTCTAGTTTTTTGAGAAATTACATTCTTCAGTTTCTCAATCTCAGTCTCCTTTATTCGAAGAGCTTCTGCATGGTTACTTTGTGATTCACTTAATTGTGCATAAAGCCCATTAATCTGAGAAAGTAGTTTTTGTATTTGTTCATTCTGTTCTTTCATTCTTTTTCTTTCATCATGCATTTCTGCTTTTAAACTTATTGATTTTTCTTTTTCAATTTGTAATTCTAGTTTTAGTGCCTCATATCGCTTTTGTGGTTCCATTGCTTCCTCTTGAACTCTTATCACCTGCTTTTGTAAGGAAGCAACTGATTTTCTTGATTCATGAAGTTTCTCCTCCAATTTCTCTCTTTCTTCTTTAGACTTGTGCAAAGCCTCTTCAATCTTTGCTGTTCTACTAGAAAACCTTTCAGCTTCATCAGCTTTGATTTTTAACTTTGCTTGACTTTCAAGAGATTCCCGCAACTCGTTCCTTATTTTCTGCAACTGTTCTTGACATTTTTCCAAAGCTCCCGTTGACTCTTTCAAACTTTCCTTTAGTGTGTTTGTTTCTACTTTACACCTACTTTCTTTCTCCTGCATTTCTCTCTTCATTCGGTGAATCTCCATTTTACACTCAGAAATTGTGTCTTCATAATTTTGAATTGTAGAAGAAAATTTTTCTTTCATGGATTGCACCTCAATAGAAGTTTTTCTCAGTTCTTTTTCGTAAGCCCGATTTTTACATTCAAGTTCCTGCTTTACTTTTAAATTGTTTTGATATGCTTCTTCTAATTCTTTGTAAGACTCTTTCCAATTATTTTCGGTTTTAGACATTGTTTTCTTTAAATTTTCTAATTCTTTATTTTTTTCTTCAAGAGTATTGTTATATTCTTCTTGCATGTTTTTAATTTCAGTCTTTAACTCTTCATTTTCAGTCGTAATATGTTTGAGCTCCATATTCTTAGCTTCTACTTCAGTATGCAAATGGTCAATAGTTGCTAATCTTTCTTTTAAAATCTGATTAAGTGCTTCAATTTTTTCTATGAATTCTGTACAACTTTCACTGTTTGTTTTCTTCAGCATAAGTCTCCTAGCATCTATGTCTGCATCTTCATTGCCAGAATCTCCTAAAGGACTATCTCTCATTTCTCTTTTTTTCTTTTTCTTTTGTAATCTTGATTTTACATGATTCATTTGATCATCTTCTTCACTTGTATTTAAAATTGGATGGATATTTTCTTTTAAGAATAATGGTGTTTCACTTAGTACTCGTCTTTTTTGATTTTCCATTATTTGTTCTTTAATCGCTGAATAAATTTCATTTGGCACACAATTTCCTTTGAGATTTAAAGATACCAATGTACGATTGTGTTTGATACCTTGCAAAATCTTTTGACCACCAGTCATACCTAAACAAAAATACATTTATATAAATTTCAGTCAACATCTAACTTACAATTAATTATACTTTATATCATAATAGTATTCAAAATACCTAAAGAATTCCAAGCTAAGTCTAAATTTTTAAGATTTCTATTGGACTTTAAAACTCTAACTAACGAATCTGCACAGAGTGTAGAAATCTGATTGTACTTCAAATCCAATTCTTCTATGCAGTTATTCTTTGCCAATCCATCACAAAACTTGGCAAATGCATCAACCTGTGATCCCAAGTTATTCCAGTCAACATGCATGACTTTGATGGTATTATTGTGAAGTAACATATCGCCAAGCTGTTCCACTAGCTGTCCACTAATATTATTACCCTTGAGGTACAAAGATGAAATACTTGATCCTTCGCTCACAGCTTTTAAAATAGGACTTAAGCCTTTTGAAATCAGCATGCAGTCACTTAAATCAAGTATTTTAATTGCCGAACTTGAGGATAGCACTTGTGCAATGACTTCACACAAGCTAGCGATTACAGATGTATGAGCAAGTTTTAATTCTCCAGAAGAACTTTATAAAAATAAGCAATAAGTTAGATTTCAAAATATAATAGAATTTTTTGTTTATAATAAAAGTAATTAAGAGATATTATTATAATTTATAGTCAATAGAATAAGTCAGATTTAGCCATGCATGGTATAAAGATAAACAAGATAAACAGAAACTAGAAAAGAACCAAACAAAGGAAATTTAAAAAATGATTGACATAGCCAACAATTCTCTTATAATATACAAAATGGAAAATAAATGAATTTAAAAAACTTTAAAAGTTTCAAGTTTGTCTGTAAAATTTCTTCTCTATAACTAGATCACATAAAAATCTGCAATTAACGCAAGCCAAAGCTTGAATTTAAAAATTTTCGCGGTCAAAATTCAAACTATATATTACCAGCTGGCTTTGACCGCCTCGACGACTTCCGATTCGGCGAGGATGCTGCGCTGCTGGCACAGTTGAGTGAACAGCTCAGCGTCGTCCATCATCTTCTCAGACATTGCACTAACTACCTTCACCGGCTTTTCGCACCTGTGCGCAAGTGAATACACACCTTTTGTCCGTTACCGCGAGCGCAACCAAAACCACAACAAACCCCGCGCGCCGGCGCATCCACGCGGTCACAGCGCTATCTCGAGGGTTTTGGGGGAAGTTTGTTTGATTACCAGTGTTTGATAAATGATAAAATGGTGATATTTTGGAGTAACAATGTTTTATTTTAAAGTTTGTGAATGCAAACGGAGTATGTACATAAATTACAAAGGCTACTAGTCGGGATTAATATTTGTGGGGTTTGAATGGATTGTCAAGTTCGTAGAGCTTGGGATCGTTGACGTACATGATGTTTTTGTTGTAATATGCCATGAGTCCTGAAAAATAATGGCAGTTTGTAATGAAAATTAATCAGTAAGTTTTGTTTATACTTATAAATATCACAATAGTTATTAGTCTGAATATTATTGATTTTATATATTTAGTGTTTCATAGCAAGAAACCAAATCAAAATAAAGATTTAAATGTAATTTCTAGGTTTCTAATAGTTTGGTTTATTTGTAAAAAATTTTTTGTTGCGTTACAACTATGCAAACTTGAAAACCATCAGAAATTTTCATTAATTTATTACAGAGAAATAGTTGAGATACGTATGATTCACTACTTTTAAAGGTTCATAAAATTTTTGTAGTTTGTTTAAAGTATTATTCTGATCTTGTGAAAAAAATTTGTTGAAATATTAAAGTTGGATCTTTGCTATTGTAATTCCCTATTTAGATAATATATTATTTTGAATATGACATACTGTTTATGAATTTTTAGATTAATGTACACATGTATTACTACAATTAAATTGAAAATTACTTGAAATTACATACCAGCATGCTGAGCTTTGGTAGTTTCTAGTACAACCTTATCGTGCTTGCTTTTACAAAGCCCTGTTATGTGTCGTCCATAGGTCCGGCCCGTAAATCTGCTTTGAAACTGAGACAACAATCTCACATTTTTGTAATTAGGTTCAATGTTGTGTTTACATAAGATGCATATTTTCCTTTCTCTTTCGAATGGGTTTGTCATATCAATGGGCTTTAAAAATAATTTCAAAGTTAATACATTTTTATTCTAAGATCATTGTTGTACAATGTTAGTAAGCGTACCTCATCATTATGCTTTCCTTTCCCTTCTGCATGTTGTGCTCTCTGTTGCATTGCAAAAACACTTGCTGCCATCAAAGAATAATTATTAATTTATTTATTCATTAAATTTTTAATTAACATTTCTTAAACATTCAAACGATATTTAAAGTGCACTAAAAATGTTGTGCTTTAAACTAACCTGTACTACTGCTATTTACACTTCGCAGCAGACTAATTGTCTTTTCACTGAGTACACGAGTGTACGAAAGAATTTTCATTTTGATAAGATGACCAAACTTCGTTTTTGAAAATAACAAATTATGTTATCGTATACTTTTTCGATTATTGAGGTTTATTTACTAAACTTTATTGCCGAACGTCCATTTACGAGTAAATCGTCCATCGAATGAAGGCTCCATCGGTATTTTAGAGTTTGATATAATCATAAAATATAGGCTTTACCTATAATATAGGAATCTCTTTTACCAACATGTGATGTATATGTCTATTTTATTTACCTACAGTTTTTCATTGTTGATAAAAGTAAATATATTTATGGCAACATAATTTAAAATGTTAATTTTTTTTTTTTTATATAAAAGGAAATACTTATTTTGATATTTACAAATAAGAAGATGTTTAACTTTAAAAAGTAGCACTTTTTCTTTGTTAAACAAAAAGTGCATGGCTGACTAAACTCATCCTATACCTACTTCCAATTCATATTTACATTATCACTAGCAAGATTACGTGCGCATCATTTTTATTTGTTACATAATTCTAATTTTAAATTTTAAATTTGCTAAATGGTAAGTTTCAACTTCTTATATTTTAATTAATAATTTGGTCGTTCTGGCTGAACTTGTGCCCAAGGAATTTTATTGCGTGCAAAACAAAGCTCCATAGAGACATGCAGCACAAGTGTAGTATGTATGTATATATATGTACATAAAATTGTTGAAAGTGCAAAGCGTTCTGAGAAAATTGGATTTAACTGTGATCGATCTCGACGCGAGAAAATGTTTTTGTTTCACAAAATAGAAAATTTTACCACGATAATAAAGGATATACTTAGAATTACTTATTAGAATCGATCATTTAGAATTAAAAATTGACCTCTTCTACTCTATTCTTTTCATTAAAAAGAACCCATAAAAATTCAGTGGAAATAACGATTTCCTTATTTGTGCAGTAGGGTAAAGTTTAAAATACGCAGGACTACAATGGCACACACCCAAAAATCAGCTAGTGTCATTTAAAAAGAACTACTTCAATAATTATCGATACCTTAAACTATAATTATAAAAGATATCCCTATCTGGAAAAACCCATGGGGGAAGCCACGTGATATATCCCACATACGATTCGAAAGCATGAATTTCCACGTGAAATCTCACACATACGAACTGAAAGCAGGGATTCTCATATGGGATAACACGTGCGATCTTCCATATAAAATTAACACGTGTGGGATCACAATAGGGAACAAATTAATTGATTGCTATTCCGGTCATTACTTTATGTTACTTCAGCTATTCTCCCTTCGCACCCATCATGCGCTTCCACACCCAACTTACACACACACGTACTTACACTCCCCAACAAAAAAAGCTCCCTCATCATCTTCCCGAACCAGCCTTCCTCTCCCTCTCGCGACACCTTCAAACCCTCTCCCTCCCTCTCCCTCTCACCCGCGCGTCATCGCTCTCTCGCCGGCGGCTACACGGCGGCGCGGCATCATCACCCCCTCCCGCATACCTATATATATACCGTCGCGCGTGCGCGTCCGCGAGCGCTTCTCTCTCTCTCTCTCTTCGCGGGGAAACACCCGCTTGCTCGCGGGCGCCAGTCAGCGACTCGTCGCCGTGTCGCACGCCAGCCTCCGCATCTCTCTCTCCCTCTCCGTCGCAGCGCCGGCGTCATGGTGGAGTAGTAGCTCCTGTACGAGAAAGAGAGAGAGAGAGAGAGAGAGGTATCTGTGAGTGTGTGTAGGTATAGGTACTTACCTAGAGGTGAGAGAGAGTATCCCTCCGCGTGTGCGTGCCCTGTGCGTATAGTAGAAGTTCGGAAGGACGGAGGAAGATGCGGAGAGGAGCGACCGGCTCGCAGTGGAAGGAGAACTGGAGGAACAACAACAACAGCGACGACGAGGACGGTGAGGGCAGCCGGCCGCCGGTCCTCCCCAGGCAGCACCGCTGATAACAGCAGCAGCAGCAGCCTGTACTATCTATCACTCTCTTTCTCCCATCCTCCCCCCCCCCCCAGCATCCGTGTGCAGGGGAGCGAGAACACGTGTGTGCGTGCGTGCGCGAGGTTAGGCTGGCGGACGGAGAAAGAGAGAGGAGAGAAGAGAAGATTGTGTGTACGTGTATACGTACGTACCATCGATTGCCGCCGCGTTTATTACATACAGCCGAAAAGTGAGCTGCTGCCGCCGACGACGCTGCTGCTGCAGGCAGCCTCAGGTTAGTGCGTGGAAGCCGCCCGGGTGGGGCACACTGTATGTGTGAGAGAGAGAATACGGGGGGCTAATAAAATGGCTACCTGCAGTCAGATGAGCAAGACTGTGTGTGTGTGTGTGAGGCTGTGAGAGAGAGAGAGAGAGAGATGGAGATGGGTTTATGGGGAGAGGGAGGGAGAAAGAGAGAGAGAGAGAGCAGGGGATGAAGGGCGCGACTGCTGTGTGTATGTGTGTTTGTGGAGGTATTAATAGGTTTCGAGGTATGGTCTGTTAAAGTTGACCCGATAAACACCGACAACAAGAAAGATGATCAACTTTGACCTGATTTTTCTCAACTTCTATCACAAAATTTTCCTAGGGTGACTGAACCAGTAGGTGGCCGGTTGAGTTCTATAGATGGACGATTCTCTAACCGTTGATACGGCTCACTTTTAATAGATAAATCTGATAAAAAAAAGTTGCATTTGGTCGATTTTACATTCTTCTTAGCAGTGGAATGAAGTATAGACTGGGAAAGTTTGTTATTTATTAAACAAACTGTAATTTGTTCATCCTCTGGTAAAGTAACCCTTACATTCAGTCCTACGAAGTTCAGGTTTTTTGCCTGCTCTGTCGAGCCTAAGGGTCGCGGTTTAGAAAATCTTCGTAAGAGAAAAATTTCGGGATCGTTCTATACTCAAAACCCATCGAAAACTGGATGATCCAATATATTGACTCACTTGAATGCTTACAGGAAAGTGGAATTCCTTGTATTCTACTAAAGCTCAGTTGTTTATTTTAAGTTGTAAGTTAATCGATAGGTAGTGGTATTCATTAATAGAGAGAGGTCAGAAGTTCGAGGCATTGTTGTTTAAAATGCTTTTCGATAACTATCATTGATGAAGTAACTGCTTCCTTCCAATCATTAAGTCCACGACTCGTAAAAGCGCTCGATAAAAATCATCTTTGTATGAATATTCATTAACAGGTATGTAAGGAGCTGCGGTTACTACTCCTAAAGCGTCGAGGTTCAACTGTTAATGCAGTGTACTGGTAATAGTCGACGATCGATCATTTATTTAAAGTAAATTCAAATCCATATTACCTAACTGCGAGGGGATGTTTTTCTATGCTGGCAAACTGTTGTTTTATGATATATCCTTTGTATTACATTATCTTATAGGCATAAAGGCTAGAACTTCTAATCGATATATAATCATTCTAGTATACATCGATAGGTGTAGTATTCTGTGCACCTTCCAAAAGGCGCTCTAATTCTGTCAACCCTTCGCTACAAAAATGTTGACAAGCCCTAAGGTCAAGTCCTTACACCCCCTCCCTGCACCTCCCCCTTCTCCATCAAAACATTTACCCTACACTTTACTTCACGTCCAAACCTAACCTAGATCCCTTTCAGCCAACCCCAACATCGCATAATTATATTGACACGATACGCTCTCGTGCGCTTTCTGTCTTTCGTCATTCACCTCTTTCCGGCATTTCTTATTAATCAACCCGTAATTAATTAAAGAACATCCCCCAGCATCTACCCGTCAACATTAAAAAAAGCAGATGAAAGCAGGCCGCGAATTATGCAGGCCGAGCACAATAGTAGAGTAAGAGAGAGAGAGAGAGAGAGCATATATACGTCTCAGGTGAGCTCGCGCGCTCGCGTTCTCTTTGAACAAGTAGATGAAGGTCGGGTCTGGTCGGACAAAGCGGCGCGCGAGTATACGAGTATATACGAGCTAGTATGCAGAGCGCGCGCAGCGGAATTTATATACCGGGTAATGCGTTCGCCGGCCTTGAATTTTGATATCAATGGGTGTTTTGTTAGGGGGGGGGGGGTGAAAAGATAATCGGATTGTTGTGGCAAGGTATTATGGATTTTTAGCGCGTCTGAGACGGTATTCTAGCTTTATTTACTCTGTAGCTTCGTTATTTACGTCGTGATGCACCTTGCGCGGGTGTCGTAGATTTACTTGGAATGAGATTTTCATATTTTTATGTAAATTGTCCTTAAAGAAAGTGAAATAACGTTGAAATATTTTGAAAGTGTTTTCTTTGCGATAAAGAAGATTTTTCAAAAACTTCTATGAAAAATTTTGTCAAGTATTAAGAAGAACTTGAAGTAATTTATATGCGCCCCAGAAACAGTTAAATCTCAAAATATTTAAGGAGACAAGCTAGTGTTAATTCCAGAAAAGAAAATGTAATCACGTAAAAGATATGTTTATAATTTTCTATCTAGTAACATTTCCTAGCGAGGTTATTTTATCGTTTTATCATCTCTTAAAATACTAAAATATTAATGATGCCTTACGTAAGAAAGTATATAACGACCGCACAAGCCACACCAATAACAATCCACTGTCCAACCCCTTTAATTGTCCTTCTATCGGATACTCTCATTTCATCCAGCCGGGACATATATACAGACAGACGGCTGGAATCGCCGGCACGGAAACATTCTCATAAAGCCCCCGCCGAAGCTTTTAAACGGCTGACGCGCGAGGTATTTCCGGTCCGCGGATTTTTGCCGAGCCTTTTAACCCGCGAGCAGCGCTTCCCCGCCTCCTATTCCACGTATATAACAAAGTTCCGCCAACTTCCCGAAATATATATGTATATATCTGTATATTGGGGATACGTTGCGCAGTGTTATCTACTTCGAAATTTTTGCGCGCGCTTGCGCTAGTTAGGAAGAAGTGTGCGAAAAGAGAGATACGAGGTTTTGAAAAAGTTTTCAAATTTCCGTTGTGCGGTCGGTAAAGTGGGTTTGTAATGTCGGGGATGTTATTCGAGTAGTTGTTGATTGAAAATTTTGAGTTTTCGTGGGGAATTTTCGTTTGACCCTTAAAGAGTAGATCGAACATTTATTTGTTTGTTTTTAGATGTGGATCAGTTTTTACAACGATTTTATTAGTAATCCCGAAAGAAAGATTTTAAGATCTAATGAAAAAGCAAGACTTTGAAAATTTTAAAATTTATAATAAACTATTTCAAAACTATGTGAAAAATTTGTATAATTCTTGGTAAAAAAGTAGTTGACTTTTTAACAAATTTTAGGTACATTCATCTACAATTTTATAGATAGACCTGCTTACATTTTTTATATTTCCAAAAAATCTTTCACATTAAAAGTAGTTTAGTCAAAAATTGTAGAAGACATATTATATTTGTTTGAGAATCCATAAAATAATCAAATTACTACACGCCAGTGTATGAAAATTTTTTTTACGTTCCTCCAATACGTCGACTGCTTCCAGCCCTCATCCACATTCCACATTTCCTCCTAAAATTTACTACAAAACCATTGCGCAACCAATGGCTCCCACCGAAATCACGTATTCCACTCTCTCTCTCCCTCTCTCGTCCTCTCACCCCCGCGATTCACCCCCTCCACTTTCGAAGACAATGTGCGGCACGACAATCGCACACGCCCTTTCTCTCTCTCTCTCTCTCTCTCTCTCCGACGATAGCCTCGTCGCACGATCTAGGAAGATGAGGGATGGGGGACCTGTGGCTGCGATCCATTGTTCGGGCCTCCCGGGCTTTGAAAAATGAACCGGACTTTTTTTTTCTGCGCGTGTGCAAACACTTCCGGCAGAGTGAGTCGCGCACTTAATCTGTAGGTGATTGTGTCGCCTGTGGTGGTGGTGATGGTTGTTGGAGTGGTGACGCGAAAATTTTCGGAGGTATTGAGCCGGAAAATTTTGGGGTAGACAGGGAGGAGGAATTGGTGTTAAGTGTTTTGTGATAGAAGAGAGGGAGGAGATGTGCATTGTTAAATTTTAATTGATCTTTGTAATAGAAAGGAGTGTCCATGAGAGCTGTATTTTGACCACCAGTAAAAAAAGTTACCATTTTTATTCGATAAAGTAATCAATTTGAAGATGAACTGACCCGAATTCGTGTACGGGTCAAACTTGGTTTGGGTATGAGAGATGAGGATTTTAATCCATGATCAATCACACTAATATCGAACAAAATGGTGACTTTTTTACAAGTGGACGAAAAACAGCCCTTATGGACACTCCTCCTTTAAGGTACTTTTGAGCGAAACATATTACTGCTTTTGAACTGCAACCTTGCATTTTAAGTGTCTACTCAAGGAACGAGATTTCATTTAAATTTAGTACCATTAATTTTGACTGAAATTTTAGTAAATTTTGGTGTAATTACACTAATTTTTTTGCATAATGCATGTTTGCGCCCTCATTAAGAAAGAAAATACTAATTCATAATGAAGTCTTTTCCTCTGCATACCATTAACATAATAGATTTTGTAATGTTCTGTTTTACCATACAACTCTAATTATCTTTGTAAATCTCCACCATGCCGTTTTTCTAATTCACATTACATCTTGGGAAATAACCAGATGAGAATGAAGGAAAAAAGATGCAGGAATTTGCAATGGCTCTGATATCTCGTTAAAAATAACATGTCTTTCTCATATAGACTTATTAACCCAACCCTACAAGACTGTGACTTTTAATCTGCAATATATCACACTATTACTTAACAAAATGTCAAAATGTATGCAAATACATTTCACTACATACATCTCTGCCCCCCAGAATGCCTAGAAAAACCTTTACAAAAGCACCCTAGCATAATTAATAATTAGAAGCCGGCGTGCTAGTACCCCCAGTCGCCACCTCACACAACTCGTCAACGTAGAAAAAAAACACTTCTGCAGCACAAGCCCATACCCCCTCGAAATCCACACTACCGCCACGCTCCGACACCATTCCTCGAGTGCTCGTACTCGCGAGAGACAGACACACGCCGTCGTTAGAGACACGCCCGTCTCGTTCGCTCGCTCGCGTTTAAAATAATTGGCCGCTCATTACGGCGATGGGCTCGCGCATGCGGGCACGATGAAATATTCAAGATCCCAGGGCGAGTATCGCGCTAATGAGCGCCGAAAACGGTAGGGTAAGATCGAGGGGAGGAGGTTGGTCCATGGCGGTAGTGGGGGGTGGGTGCCGAGGTAGGTTGTAAGTTTTTTTTCCGATTCGTGGGAGGATTTTCGGGGCTAGTTTTAAATTTTGGAAGTTTTTGAGATTTGAGATTATTAGGTCAATCCAAACTATAGATGATTCGATTTAATTCGTAAATAGGGATCGATCAAAATAATTTTTTCGTGTTGCAGACCATG
>JAPYZP010000930.1:0-28473 GCA_030522985.1 Torymus sinensis | reverse complement strand
ATTCACACTTTTTTTAGGTTCAGAATAACATATATAATTGAAAAATCAAATAAAAAAAAATAATTTTTTGACATATTTTAGGTCTATGACCCCCTTAAATGCTTGAAAAGTGACAATTTTTGCACATGAATGAGTCAGTGAAAGCTGCAATATGTGCCTTTTGTCATTTTTAGCGGCATAAAAAACTAGCAAGTTTACTTTCTGAAATGTGACGTGTACGTCACATACGGTCTTAATGAAAAATTGTCGGTATTTTTTTAAAGACTGCAAACACTTTTTTAAAATGAAAACAAAATATTTAAAACTTACCGTTAAAATAGAGTATCTCACAATAGCAAAATTTATGCTAAATATCGCATGGCATGAAGATAGTAAACGACGCGCACCTCTCACACATATCCGATAAAAACTGACTGTATTTAGTCGGGTGAGAGGTAATAGGAGACAATTCGGTTACGAGCTAAGAAACCAGACAACTCGGCTGAGCGCTCGGCCGAGTTGTCTCGTTTCTTAACGCTCGGCCAAGTTGTGTGGTTTCTTAGCTCGCAACTGAATTGTCTCCTTTCACCTCTCAACCGACGATTTATGATAAGTACATGTTCAAAGGACGCCCGAAATGTCTGTCTTTCTCAGATAAGTAAACATTGTTACTCGTAGACTTCGCGCTCATACCTATTGATCTTTCCGAGTATTCACATATGCATATTTAAACATATGTGAATATTTTTCTGAATTTGGCATAAAACTTTCGCATGACATGAATTACAACCAAACCAAAGCAGGACTTGTTTTTTATACCATATCGTCATAATTAAAATTTCCTGTGTAAGACAACATTGCTTTTGCATTGAATTAAGGTGTGCTGATTTGTTTATATTAAAGGCAGATTAATAAACTCATTACAGATTTCATGCTTTATAGACAAACTAAGTTTTTTCTGTGCATATGGGTATGGGAAACTGAAAAGAAGCAGTTACATGCGTGTGCGCCAATACACAAGCCTTGAAATTAAAGCATGCAGTTAAACTTGAGAGAGGTGATTGCCTTGTACAGGCTTTTTGGTTTGAAAATGAGAAAAATACGGCGAAGGATCTGAAACATTATAAGGGATAAGAAGTACTTCCGTATCAATTAAATTCATACATCAGTAAAGATCTTGAATATTTCTGTTTTCATTATAAAAGTAAAATGAAGAAATTTATTTAGCCCAGTCCGTAATGACCTTGGTAGATTCGAATTCATTTACAATATAATAGAATAATATATAACACTAAAACAGTTTGTACGTGATTTATTAATAAACATGTCAAAGTAAATGATAGAGGTTATAAGTAAAATGATAGGAATATCCGAATACTATATCTCATGAATATGTATATATTCATAAGCTTCTAAGCTTTTAAAAGTGTATCTGTTCTATTTTATATATTTTATATAATGTAATTCATATTATGCTGATAAGACAAGTTTTTTTATATTGTATTATAAAAAGATTGAGAAGGCATCATACACATTCTTCAACAAATTTTCTAAATCTATAGTGTATCTTATTTCAATTCAATACCAATACTACTTACAAAATACAAAATACTAATATTAACAAAATTTTATATCGTTATTCATCTATTGAATACTATTCACTATGTACATATTGTTAATAAAATATTTAAAATTCTTTTTATTGAAAACAATAAATTGAATGTTCTTGTATCAACAAGTTAATCAATCACTAGTAAAATCAATTGTAGTAACTAAATTAAAATTTAAAACAGTTATCAATACTCTTTTCAAATATTTCAACTTTGAAAGATTTCTAAAAAAGTAGTAAATCCTATTATTCTATACCGAATGACTAATGTACACCGGATATTTCTTCATAAGTATTAAAAGCACGGATGTTTTGGCGTCGTATTCCTAATAGAATTTTGTTTTGGCAAAAAAGGGACATTGAAATTAAATTAATAAATTAAAATTAAATGGTAACCAAACTCACCTAAATAGTAGAAATGGTTAACAAAGTTTTCCATTATCATTCGTTAAACTTTAAATAAGGTCAATTCTGCTACTGATCTCCACTTTAGAATTTCGTATTTCAGAGCTGAAGTAGTAAATAGAAAGAATCAATAAGCAATTTTCACTTTAGCAAATGATTATTTCAATTACTATTGCACAATTAATAAAGGTAATTTTTACTGATGAGCTATATATTTCAATAGAAAAAATAAAGTTGAAGTGGTTTACTCCATTTTGTATTAAAATTTAACTAATCTTGGATTGTATTTGATCACTAAAATAATACTTCAAAACTTTATTCGTAAAAATTTAAGTAAATTATAAAAAGTGTCGTTTGCATGTATAAAATAACATGTGAAATTTAATCCCTTTCATAAATTAATTCAGGGTCAATGTATCAAAAGTTTTTTTTAAAAATACAATTACTAAAGAGTCTTGTTAAAGAATGCTTTACACGTTTTATAAACAGCTACCATTATTTAGAGTAGTTAAATTTCGTTATTAATTTAATCATTCTTCTCTAGATCAAGATTTGTATATTATGTCTTATTTTAAAAATCACAACAAATTTTATTAAAATACCTATACCATGATTTGATTTTCCAATAATAATTTTAAATTTAAGAGGTGTTGAAGATAGTATAATAATGCTATACGATAGTTTGGTTATTTATTAAATTTATATTTTATAATCAAATTTTTTCTCAGAATATCCAAAACTATTGTGTTTTGTATCATTTTATTTAATACAATATAAGGTTTAATTCCATGGTATTGATTTTTTAATAATTGTGGTGTTTTGAATATTTTTGACACAATCAAACAAAATCATTGTTTTTTTCCATTTTTTATTAGAGCTACAATAAAGTCTTGAATTTATTTAAAGAAAATAAATGGTACAAAAATGATTATTTATGTTATTAATAATATACTTTTTTAAACTATCTAATATAACAGCAGTATAAAAATTAAAAGCATTTATTATTTTTTTAATATATTTTAAAATAAAATAGAACTCTGGTCACTGAATAGATTTCCCTGTTATAGTTTCAGCAGTATATTACTTAATCAATATCTTTTCTATGTGCGAGAAAACGGTAGCCTTTTACACCTGCATATACAATGAATTCATCAGAAAGTTTTTATTGTTATTCGAAAAATTAAAAAATGCAATGGCAGTTTAACAAGTTAATTTTCTTGGCATTATACAATGATCAATAAAGTCAACATAAAAGTTATTGCTGTCTCCTACATATGCGTAGCCACACTTTCGGAAGATTTACGGTGCTTTCGCACGTTGGCGTCTTGAAAAGTGCTGTAGCGCATTTTCAAAGTCTTGGTATACAGTGTAATGGGCTTTGTACGTGCACAGAACACAGGCGGTTGCTATAGGTGCGCGCTCTCGTGCCAGGATCGTGCTCGAGGTGGTGGTCGGGCCCATGGGCGGGCCCCCAGTCAGGCAGTCAGCCGCTCCCGAAGGGGACCTATATAAGTCGCACACTGCGCCGCGTAAGGCGATCTTTGTAAACAGAATCGCCGTCGCCTCTCCACGACGAGAGCTACCACGGGAACCATGTGTTTTCTAGTGAGTTTCTCCCCGTATAACGACATTGCTTCTATTCTGAATACGGAGCGACACCGCAATTTTCGCGTGTTGGTTATTGTGCTCGGTTTTTTAAATTTTACACGGAGTTTTCTGTGATTAGTTTCAGTGAAAAGTGCTACCATTTTCATTAAAGAAAGAATTATTTTATTTTACAAATATAAACGAAAATTTAATGTAATAAAATACTATTCATCAAGTGATTTTTAAAAGGTTTTTGAAAAAAAATATTAAATACAGTTGAAATTTTTGAAAAAAAATTTTAATAGTGTGAAAATATTTCTTTTTATTAGTTTCATAACAAGTAAAATAGAATTGTAATATTTTTTAAATATATCGTTCACTTATCAGTTATGGTTTTTCTTATACAAAAATAAGAACGAATTTCGTTGAACTAAATATTTTATTATAATAAAAGAATAATGCAATTATTTTCATTTATAGTAATTTAATTTTCAATATAGAATAATCAAAACAAATGCGTTCAATACATGTCTTGCAAAAAAGTTTAATTAAATCTTAATGGTAAATTGATTAGAAGAATCATATCTTACAAGTTATATTTGAATGATTGAAAAATATTTGCTTCCTTTTTAAATGAAATTTTATAATGAAACGACTTAGAAACAAGTTCTTTTTGTTCAACCCTACAAAGGCCGTTTATTCCACTGGAATTTAATCAAATGATCATTTAATCACCGGCCGTATTATGCGTAGCCGTAAAGGTGTGGTTGGTCAAGATTGTAAATATTATCCACTACATTTCAAAAGTGACTTCAACCATATATACGTTTACTCACGACCACTCATCGGTTATTAGGGGGATGATTTAATATTACACAATATCTTTGGTTTTTCAGGTACTAGTACTTATGCTGTGCGTCGGCGTGACGCTCGGTCAATACACTCCAAGCACGACGCCGGTGCCGATTTTGAAACAAATAAACAGGTGAGAGCCAGACGGCGTAATATGTCTATACGTAACTAATGTATAATTTTTCCCATTGTTATGCTTTAAGACAATGGACGAAATTATTCGTGCTCGCGCGACCTATGGTGTTCTTGATAATTATAGTTGAAGAAAATATGTTTTTTATGATTTTCTCGTATCGTAAAAGATGCTCATTGCGTAAGAATGAAAACTGCAACGAATAATATTTGTTCAAATACGTAATATTGTTGGTCACCCCGAATAAGCATTGATTTTTATATACTATTGAAACTGTATTATTTGTATCATGAATTTTTCTGTTACAACTTGTGCAAGATACTACATAATTAAAAAAGTAAGAATAATTGTGACGAACTTATTCATTGAAACAGTATTGCATGATATACATATCAAATTACAGCCAATCAATAATTTTCAGTTGATTTAAAATTATTTCCTCCATTTGATAAATACTAGTCATTGCATGCACTTCAGGAAATTTTTATGAAAGACATTTTATTCTTCTCTGCTTTATACTATTTTAATATACAAATTTCATATCTCATCGCTTTTTATTAAAATATTTCTTACGTTTCCTTTAATTATCGTGAAGAAAGTTTAGTCAATATATAACAGTAGAAGCTCTCAGTATCGCCCACGGTTGTAATTTCTGTTGGGTTTCTGTGATTAAAGTTAAAATTTATAATATTATATTAAAAACCTATACTTATTTTTCGAAAACAAGATAAGCTTTTTGCTCACTTTTTAATTTTATATAAAATCTCATACAGACATTGTCTTCGTGTGAATAAACCACCGATTGTTGTACTTAGACATTAGATTTATTTCTTTCTATTATATTATATGACGATGTAATTAATTTCTTTTCCACTATTTATTAGAATCTGTATCGATAAGTTGAAAAATATTACTTTTACAAGCCATATTACTTCTTCTCATAGTAATGGAAAAGTTATAATAATAATCTTATTTCTTGAAATATTTTGTTTTAATATTTAAAAAGAAATACCTAGTAATATTTATTTAAATATTCTGACGACAACTTTAATGAATGTGAAAAGGGGAGTAATAAAACTCCCGAAACGTTGGCCAAAACAAAAAAAAAAATTAGTCTTCTTTTTCGTATGTTGACGTCCACTAAATCTACAAATATATTTCTCTAAGTATTTCGTTTCACGAATCGATATAACTGGACATGGAAAGTAATTACTGAAAAGGATGTTGTCCACAAACAATTTGTGGTCTTGTAGACCTTGCGGTTGTTCTTCCGTAAATATTAATGACAATATTAACCTTCAATTTTGATCAATGCTGCCAGTAATCATGGGACCATAATGCAGCAGTATACACTTTCATTTCAGTGGATCACACAAAAGCACAATTTTTTAAATTTTATATACTTGTTTTGCGAATGTAAGAGAAAGTTAAAAAATGAGACATACTTTAAAATAATTTAATTTTAGTTTAGTGAGCTTTTTTACCTACTAGTTGTGTCGAAAGTAATTTCAGTTTCTTTTTGCTTGGTCTATTATATATAAGTGTTTGTCATACGTTAATTTCATTCAGGCATAACGAGGATGGTAGCTACAGTTACGGCTATGAGGCGGGGGATGGTAGCTACAAAATTGAATCCAAGTACCCAACTGGGGAGGTCTTCGGAAAGTACGGCTTCGTTGATGACACCGGTAGCGTCCGGGAGATTGAGTACGGTGCTTCGAGGCGAGGCTTCGAGCCTGCTGGATCTGGCATCAATGTACCTCCCGCAACTCTCCAAGGCAACAGCATTGACTCCAAGGATAATGACGATGGCCAATATCGCGAGGATCCTTCAGTCTACTACACTGACCCGCGGTACACAAATGGAGAAAGGTATGATCCCGTACCGAAGAGATACCCCCTTCAGAATCACCAAATGCAGCAACGTCCGTTAAATTACAATGTGGCACCTAGGTAAGAATCGTATCTGTTATTACTTAGAAAATACTAAAATCTTTCTATACCCAAGTTAAAAGCAAAATAAAATGGTTATGTAATAACGTATTCAATTAATTAGTGTTTTGTCTACTGCAAACATTTTGATGTTGATGATGATGTAACATTTGTATTAAAGCTTCTCAAAATTCTTATACTACAATTATATTTATACTATAAGCTTCTATGAAATCTTGTAGGATTATGATTTTTTAACGTCTTTTGCATATCGATGTTATAACTGCAAAAGTTTCGTTAGTTGCTAGTAGTGAAATATATTACAGTACTAAAACACTTTGAAAAATTTATAGTTATATAACTTAAAATAATTCAATGCTCCATTTTATTATAATATACGCATTTCTTGTCATATAAACAAAAGCCTAAGGGGCATAATTTATGTGCGTTTGACTAACATGAAATCCGGGTTGAAATATTCATCGATACGTCTACTCTATGATCAGTAGCTAGAGAACCATAGTTGTGCTCGTTATGCGAGCTTGGAGGTCACTGTTTTTCTAACTACGGCATTATCGCTGTAAAATTCTCAACTTTTATTTACGGCTTCGCACTGCTTTTGTAATGTTGTAAAAGTTATTTACTTTTCTTTGAAATTGTTGTGAAAATTAATTATTATTACACATAGATGTTCAATTAGAGTTAATTGCTATACGTGAAGTTAATTCTAATAATAATATATAGTTACGAATTCTGGTTGAATCATGAGAAACTAAAATTAGTATTAATAAAAACTATACTATTACCGAGGAAATAATTTCAACAATTATTGTTACAAATCAACTCTGTAGATAATTTTTATAGATTTATATAATTTCCAATGATGCACTGGAAAATAAATGAGTTAAGTTGTGCAATAAAATTCTGGTCTCACCAAAAGTATACGCTAACGATGAGTGTCTGTTGCTATTATATTTATAAAGTATAATGGAAAAGATCGAGTGTGTAGACTATGTAGGTACTAAATCAACAGTATAAGAATCAGAGATTAAAGGTGGGAATGTTCTTTTCGCTTCCAAGTTGCTTCTTATTGCAAAGATATATCAATACTTTTTATTAGAACATTCTCTTTCGCATTAAAGTCTAGTCGACTAGAAAGAATTCGGGATTCAGTTTTATACTAAAAACTAGTAATTTTCATAATATCAATAAGTATAAATATTTTCCAATGGAAAACTCTTAACTATTAATAATTCTAATGTTTGTGCATAAAATATTCTAAATAGTTACCACAATATTGAATAACATTATTAACGGAAAAGTCTATAAAAATGCCTATAATTATAAACTAATAAGTATACACTAGAAAGAAAGTAACGTTAAAAAAGTTTTTATAAAAAATGATATTCTTAACCATTTACCAGTCATTAATTTTGGTGTAAAGTAGCTCGGTGGCACTTTATAGGTCATAAACAACAACTAGATTGCAGTAAAATTGTAGTAGTTAGAAGGTTAAGCTATGTTTTAATTTGCGTTATGTAATAATGTACGACTAACTACAGTCGACAAAAATGCCTAAGCAAAGGTTCTAAAACATAATAGAGTGAAAGTTTTGCTGTGATTAATAACACAAATATTGAGAAATATTTTCGTTACATATGTTCTATTTTCCATAAATTTCTATTCCACATTTCAAGATTTCTATGTCATACTTAACCTTGTGTTAATCGATAAGCGATCAATCAAATTTCTATTAGCATAATTTCATCAACCAATAACCATTGAAATTCCAGCAGCTCTGCCGCATCAGGCTACCGCAGACCCGCGCCGGCGCCAGCAGCTCGACCGGAGTATCAACCGGAGTATCAGTCTCAGTACAGGACACAGTATCAGCCTCAGTTCAAACCGACGCCTGCTCCATATCGGCCTCAACACTACAACCCAGCACCCGACCGTTACAGTGGACCCGCTGAATCTTACAGTATTAATTATAGGCGATGAAAGGGCGAATTTCCGTTGCGACACCGTTCCCGAGTCTCTGTTTACTTTTTTCTTGTTGTAGCTTTAACCCACATCCCTCGACGAAAGACTATCCTATTGTACATAGACTTTGCTCACTTATTTATGCGTTTGCACTTGTCTCGGCTACGATCTTGTTAATCTTGCAAATTGTAAATTAGTTATATTATGTCGTTATATCGAAGAAAAAAGTATTTCAAATTATGCAATGTTTAATTTCTTTTCTTGGGACGTGCTATATATTCAAAAATTTTTTTATTAAAAACCAAAAGACTACTGCAAAAAGTTAGACATAAAAAATATAAATCTATGGAGGCAGTCCAATATGTTTCCAGTAAAAATAAAAACATCATTGTACATCTTACAAAACATTGTATTATTATAATTTACGATTGCTATAAAGCTATAGGAAATAATAGCACACTCTAATATCGTGATTTTACTATTACAGTGGCAAGAACAAAGCGTATTTATTAATTTTAGCTTAGAGTGCTTTGAAAAACGTTAAGCAAAGAGTAATCCACGCGCAACTTTTCTAATCGTTTCCTGGTACGCTCGACATCATGTTGCGGCTCGTCCTTTCATCGCTATAGGTAGCGTGTGAAATAATGTTCGCAATAATCTTAAGAAAAAAAGCACTTCAAGCGCATATAGTCTTTATTGCTCTCTAAGTTCACGGAGCGAGTGCGGAGAAAATTTGTTTAAACATATATTGTACACCTTATATACCTCTTCAATAAGTCTGTATCACACTACCTCACCGAAGAAATAAGTATTTAATAAAAGCAAACTTTTCCTTTGACATAATAATGTGCATAACTTAATGCAACCAATAAAAACGTACTCAGCACGCTGACCGTAGTGAATTGTCCCGGAGGCACAAGGAATTACTTCATTGTCCAAAAACTTTCTGGTTGCTGTAAAATTAGCTTAAGTTGATATTATTTGCTTCTTTTAACAGCTACCTTATGCTGAAACATTATTCGTATGATTTACGTAATGCAAAGATCTTTTTATTAGATCAACGTATAGCTATCGTAGATTTGACAGCCCCGAAATTCATGTTGCGAAGTAAATTAAAAGTATTACATTAAGTGATAGAGTTTGACTATTACATGATGGTAGAGATATTTCCAATTCGTGTTATTAGAGAAATTATATGTCTAAGATGTAGTTATTTTAATAGTTGAATAATTTGTTTTGAAGGTGTCATTAATACTTGAAACTATCTATGAAATTTGTAAAAGTATTTTGCATTGGTATCGCTGTACATTAAAAAGGCCGTTCAACCATCAGTGAGATACATCTACTGGTAAAATAAGGCATCGTTCAATTCGAAGTTATTGTAGGTAGAGAGCAAAATTTTCTAGACTTCTTGGACTATCAAGCGTGATATTTCAACATAAGATAAAATATTCCTGTGCGCTCTTGTACATATAGACAAGCGGATGCTGACTTGCAGTAAAAAGAGGTGGTATATGTTCTAGAAGCTATATGAAGCCCGCTTGAAGAGCTGTGAGCGGTAAAAATCGCGGTGGCACGACCTTGCGCGCCGGACTACCTTCAAAGACGTCCTGTTACGAATGCAGCAAGTGTGGACTCTCGCCGCGCGAGCACATATATTGGAGCACAAAGAAAAAGCCCGCCGCGCGCTCTCGGAGCAGAGTCCGCGGAGCGCGGCCGCGACCACACCCTGGAATTTCAGATATACTTCGCCGTTACCGCCCGTGTGCGCACCTATTCCTATAAAAGTCGTTCCTGGCACTTACACAAACGCACGCGCATTCCCGGCTGTGTCGCGGCGGCGGCGGCGTTCGACCTCGTTGCATTCGTGCATTGTTAGATGCCGGGGCTGCTGCTGCCCGATCGCGGAAGAATGGCCATTTTTGTCGGCCCGCGCACACCAAGAGCCGATGAATAATCCGCGCGCGAGCTGCTTACGCAACGCAGGAGATTATTCGCCTTTCGTCCGACTTTCTTGCGATAGAGGGGAGTTTTTCTAGAGTTCGGTGGACGCAGACAAATTTTACGGTGCTGTTATTGTCCTTGTAGAGTTTTTTTTTGCAGAGGTTTAAGTTCCGGCTAGGCAAAGAAGGTTGCTGAAGGTTGCTACGATGACGATCATTTATTCGGTATTCGTAGAATTTGCTATAGTTTCGTTTAGAAAAAATGCAAGTCTTATATGGAAAATTACATAAAAGAAAACACCATTACGTTGCTTATTTCTTCAAAGTTATATTTTTAAGAAAAAAGTTGAGTTAAACAAATAGAAACATTCAACAATCAGATTGACATTTTTTAAGCAAAAAGAGTATTAAGAAAATTCAGTCGACACGTGAGTGCATGCACATTTTTAATGAAAATTATATCACAGCAGTGCGCGCAAAGATAATCCGCTACAAAAGCGGTGAAATTCAGCTTCTGCAAGCAGCTGTTTTCGTTGCATTATCCAACGCAACCGCCCACCAATCGGCCACAGCTCCGCGTGCAGAAACTTTCTTTCCTAACAGTTATTTAATGATCGATACATCGGCTTTAATTAATTTCGTCACGCATAGAGGCCCAGCCTATATGTTGCTCGAAAAGGAAAATGCAAGATCTGGTATTTCCTATAAAGAAAGGTCGAAATAGACTAGATCTGTTCTCCTGCGAGCACACGAGTAAACACAATGTCACGCAGAGATCGGATTGCGCTCAGAAAGCAGCTGGAGTAGGCGAGTAGCTCTGCGGCGGGTTACTCCCAGCTCTTGCAGCGGCTGCTCTCTTTCTCTTTCGATCGCCCGCGCACTCTCTCACATGGGTGTGTGTCCGAACAGGTTTATCACGAATAACGTGGACGCCGGTCATGGGCTGGTGCTGCCACCATCCTACAGTATAACCTTTCACAATAGCTTCGCCAAGCATGGGCGTCATTATAAGTGGTACGTGATAAAAGCCGCCCCTCATAGAGACTCCCTCTGACTATGAGACGTTATTCAAATATTCGCGGAATGATGTTCAATAAGTGCATAGTAGGGACTACAAATTTTATTTTAAAATTAGTCAAAATCTTTCAATTAAAATGTTTTATTAATTTCAAATGTTTTAAATTATCGATGATACATGACATTATAATCATATCACAACTCAAAATATTTTAAATATTTGTGACATCAATAAAAAAATTGTGTATTACATAAAACTCTGAAGTAAGAATATAGCCATGGTTATGTAAGTAATAACATATTTTCCGCACATTATACTGTCCATGCACATACATAATTTATTTGCAAAAACTTAAAATTTTGTAAATCCAATATATATATATCATTAGAAATAACTTTAGCATTTATGTATGAATGTTGATCTATCACTCTTCAGAAGTTAATCTGGAAAATCAAGTTTTTCTACTTTTGAGTTGTACAAGAGTTCGTAATACAGAATTGATAACATGCGAATAGAATTTCACATTCAAATTCGTCGCAAATTTTGCGGTACAAACTGCAGTATAAAATCAATCCGTATTTTAAAACTTTTAGAAAGGATCTAAAAAGAAACCACTAATTAATCAAGCCAACTGCTTTAGCAAAGTTTTTTCTCAAACAAAAAATTGTTTATTCCAGGACGTTTTAACAAAATCTTTCATCCACGAGATAATTAAGTAGTTTTTAAATGCCAGAGATATTTTAAATTTTAAGTGTATTCTAGAGCTACCGTTATTTAAATTAATTTTTATTAGAAATTTCATTTTAGTAGACTAACGTACTTTTGAAGATCCTAATGCAGATGCCTTACGCTACTAAATACTAATATTAATAGAATTATGACTATTGATATAATAAATGTAACCATTGGAAAAAGTCAGCTAAAAAATGTTACTTTGTTTCTATTTTTGCTATTTTTTATGTTACTATTAGTTCGTAATAAACCGTTGAAATTCAATTAAAGTTTTTATATGACGAACAATTTTATTTTTTTGAGCCTTTAAATTAAAGTTAATGAGATGATGAATTATCGTATTCAGTATTCAGATATAAGAAATTAAGTATTTTTGTAAAGTTTTTTTTGAGAAAAAATGAAAACATATAGTTCATATTTGCTCGGTCAGTATCGACACGAACTTATATAAATGCTTGCGTTTTTAAATTACTCTCATACACATTTTTTTATATTTATTTCCAAGGTATTTCGAAATTTAAAACGTATATTACTAAGAAATAACTATGGGTTATAAACTAGAGCATTTCGGCTGCTATAATTCTATTACACTACATAAACAATTGAAACGAGAGAGAAACTTTAAAAAGGTCTGTCACTGTTACAGTGTTTGAAATCTTTGGAGAATTTAATTACACTAGATTTATAACTTTCTAAAATTTTTCTAAAAGTGTTTCATTTTTTTATTCATTTTAAAAATTTTTCCTTTTTTTTTGTTTCCAAATTATAATCAATTTCACTAGTCAATCTCTCGACTTCTAACTCAATATTCCGCATAAACTTAGTATTAGAAGTTTATAAAATATTCAGTTACTTAAAATCTGACCACGTTTTGAATGTCAGATTGTATGATAACCATGGCAGTTCGTTGATAGGATTGAAGATTATATCAGCAATTCCATTTGAAATTTTAGTATTTATCGATAATGTAAAAAGAACAACATTTCTGATTTGTAAATCAATTTCGGTAAAATACGCAGCAAAGTTTTTATAAAAAATCATACAGTTGATAAAGATAAAGGACGTATACTATAATACTCGCGCTTCAAAAGTTCCTTCCTCATTGCACAGCGCATGACTCTTACATTTAACTGTTAAATTATTCGTCGGGCTGCGCGCGAGCAAGCAGAATGCATCTCATTAAAAACTATTAGATCATCCAGCATCTATCTTATAGCCACGTCCGTCCTCGGGAGGTGGCAACATGTGGCGTCCGGTCATCGACGCCTTTTTCCCGTCAAGTTTCTTCGGTGATTTCACGATGCATGCGAATGCGCGTGCACGCGCGCGCATACTAATGCGAGCATTCTCACGCAAGACGTAGCGCAGACGTTTGCCGCCGACGTGTCGTGAGCGAGCGCAGCATAAGTGCAAGAGAGCTCGATCTAGTATACTCGCGTGCTGTTTGGCAAATGAGACTTTCGTTCTTTTAACATTCAGTGGCGCCGTCTTAATTGCAGAAAGAACGGGGAGAGCGCGTGTGTCGGGCGCATGATTCGGTAAGGTTGTTTGCTCGTTCCCTAAAACGAATTTAACTTTTACGATACAGTTGATTATTCACACGCTGACGATTCTTGGTATATATATTTAATGGACCGAAAAGATCGACAGTGTGAATTAATTGGGACGTTATAAGATCATGATTTGAATAGAAAATTCTTCACACTTAATCTTTAAGAGGGTTTTCATTTTGAATCAACCATATTGTGATATTATATTGATATTAATGCTATAATCGGACGGAATAATAGGAAAATATAAATTAATCTATACTTTGAGTACAATCTAATTACAATATTTCTCTATGGATAAAGTTGAAATTATCAAAATAGTGAAAATCAATGTATCAGAAAATTATAATAACTCTTAGAATGTATAATCATATGTATGACAATGATATACATATGATTATACATTCTATAACATTCTATAACGTTCCTGAACATTATAATCTTCTTGATAAACTGTTATTAGAGGTAACTTTTAAATTCAAGAACTTTTAGAAATAGTTATTAACATATTAAATTTGCTATTATCATACTAGTATTCAAATGACTTTGTCACAGAATGTCTCATATAAGGAATTTTTTGGGTAGTATTTTACATAATAAATTAGGGTAGCTCTACAATGCTGAAAGTAAAATCAGAAAGTTTGCAACATTTTATTTTGAATATTTCCAAAATTACATCATGCATTCCTGTTGCAAAACGCATACGCGCTTTCGTTCATTGTTCTTTTTCCGTGATCGCACAAATATGATAAAAATTTCTCAGCCACAGATGCAACTGGAAAAGGTTTTTCCCTGCATACGCATACACATGTGACGCATTTTTTAGTTAATTTAATGCATACTTTTCGTTACGAGATCCCGCCTCATTTACACAATGCTTATAGACTTTAGAAATACATATCGTCTGGATATCTCAAGAATTAGGAATCGATTATAAAACTGAAAAGAAAGAAATAACTTGTCGTAACCTAGTTTTGCGTCGCTAGACGATAGGAAGTTCGAGAGGACGTTACGTCCAATGGTGTGAGTATATATTAGTAACAGTCTCGTGAAAAGTAGAAAGTGGCATAACGCCCATTACATGAAAGTGTGTGATGTATACGTGTACGCACATACCTGCCTATGGTCGGTATTTTGCACTTTAGGATGTATTATGCATGGAGGCTGCCTGGGTTAATTCGAGGCGAAGAGACACTCTGAATAAGTAAATGTCACGGTTGCCATCTGCTTTCCGGATTTTCACTGAATGCGTATGCTCACGTTTTTTGCCTGCGTGTTAGATCACAATCATTAGCTGCATAAAAACTCTTGTTCGTAAGTATCCAGTTGTCGCCAAATACTTGCTTCAGATTGACTGCACGTTAAATAAGTCTATTAACTACATACTCATTATGATTTTAACTAGGTATGCTATAATTTGAAACAGTACATGACAAATTTTTCTTATTTTTTATTCTTATTTTTATATAGCGTAAACTAGAAAGATAACAATTATTTTATACAAGTTCACTTGCAAGATCGTTGCGATAAAATTTCTTTTCAGATAAGCTTTGATAACCTTAGTTACGGTGACACTGAAAATATTATTTCAGTTACATATAATGCTTATTACATTCAAATGTTACTGTTGGCCATTGATTGTTGGCTGTCACACTCGATAGGTCCACTCTCTCCCTCTCTCAAGTCATCAACTACGAGAGAAGCGAGCACCCGTAATTACATTAAAAAAATGTTACCGCCGACCGTTGGCGGTGACCTTCGATAGGTTTATTCTCACTGTCTGTAAGTATGTCGCCAAGTACAAGAACAGTAATTATTTTATAATTATAAATGATTTAACACATTGTTCATTATCATTTTCAGATTACTCATTACAGTTCACTTTTTATTCTAAAAAGGAACATCTATTGCGCAAAATCAACCGAACTAGCGGTAGCGACTGAGAAATGGCGCTAGCCTGAATTAATCTTAAAAAACGAACGTCAACGGATTTCATACTTCTTTGGAAAATGGTATTCATTTTGAAATTTTGAATTTAATAATTATATTAAAGAGATTATGTTGTAGAAAGTCACATATAAAAAATTTTTTTTTACGTAGGTAATACTATTTTGAGAATAAAGTAAGATTGCGCATTTTTCTAAAATTAGATGTAAGCACTCCTAAATTATTCTAAAATAATATTAACTATTTAAACTTGAAGTTAAAGTTTTATCACGAACCTGTCTGTGCATGCAACCAGATCACATATACATGCACAGATCGACACGTGAAAGGCAGGGCCTTTTCCTCCCGCGTGGTCACTCTGCGTTTCGCGTACATATATATATATACCATGCAAAGAGAAAGACAGAGACCTTGCATACCTTTTTCTCGCCGAACAATGTACCCGCACGCTCTTGTATGGGTGAATTTCATTCTCTCTCTCTCTCTCTCTCTCTCTCTCTCTCTCTCTCTCTTTCACTCTCTCTCTCTCCTTCTCTCTCTCCCTCTCTCTCTCGCTCTTTCTCTCTCCAGCCCATTTGCGGGCAGCATCTTGATATTCTTGCCGATGATTCTTTGTACAACGCACACGCCTTGGATTTCCAACTCTTTCCGGTGAAATTTCATCATCTGGATTTCGCGCGAAATCTCCCTTTTGCATAGTTCTTTGTGTTTTCAATCTTGGCTGTTCGGTTTTGCGAGAGTACGAGGAACAGACAATTCTCACTCGAAATCGGGTGTATCCTATTAGGAAACAATCTATTAATTGTATCCTGTCGCGTTAACATTAAATGTGTCGTGAGCGTCACATAAATATTTCATAGCAACGTACAAGTAAAAGTGCCAGATGAAAGTGGATAAGAGGGCAAATTTACATTATAGCGTATACCCGTATGGTTTTTTTATTCAGAGTGCCGTATACGCGCGTAAATCGTACGTGGAAGTGTCGGTGCGAAATTCATTAACTATTTTATTTGAATAAAAAGTTTTTATTCTTGAGATTCCTCATTACCTAATACTAAAGTGGTCTATATGTAAGCATATGCAGCAGAAAATTCTGATATAATCATATGATATTATTAAAATAGGAGCGCCACCTGGAAACAGCCATCCAAGAGATAATAAATTCATCATAAAATCAAGTCACGAAACGATATTGATTTTATTATATACGCAATATTCCCTGAACAATTCAACTATTGAAACAGTTCACTTAATTTTGTTTTTTCTGTTACGCAAAATTCAATAAAATTAGCATCTTACCAGTTTATTTAAAATAAAACAGCGTAATACATGAGGTAATACTGGTTTGATGAAGTGTTGCTTTTATGACATTGAATCTTCTTTTCATCTTGATTCAGACTTGGCCATTGAGGTCGTGTGTCTCATCAACCGGTAATACTACTTTTAAGGAAATGCAATATTTTGGCACTCAAGAGTGGTCGTATGCATCATTCAGTTAAAAGGTTGACCAAAAATTAAGGAAAGAGTAAATATTTTGCCAAAATAATAATACATTTATATTCCAGTAATTCTTAAGGACGCTCTCACAAGTAAATACGTTTATCTCATTCTGAAACCCCTTGATCCAAATAATTTTATATACTTTTTATTTTTACAAATAATTTTATAGTTCTATAACTTCATGTTTATCGACATGCTTACCTTTAAAATAATGGAATTATCATTAACAATGTTGTATTGTTGTTGACGAATCAGAATCAGAGAAGAACATTTACTATTTGATACTCTCGTGGAAATCCATAATTGTTCTTATTCCATTTATAGAAACAATCATTTACCCGAAAGTCGCCGGCTTTACTGACTATTTCTAAACTATTGAGAAATATTCATTTGAGTCAAATGTCATGATTCCCTCAAATGATTCTTTCTATCAGTAAATGATTTTCGCGATTTCTGTCTATTATTGGCATTTTAAATGATCATATATAAGAAAGAATGGCCAATGTGTGCTATCTATGGCCGATCTCTGTCTATCACATATCTAAAAATCTATAAAATATTAATGTAAGTTTCAATAATCTAAAACTAAAAAATTGCCTTCACACATCCACTAAAAATGTGCATGCATTGGAAATTAAAGCCTTTCATAATTATAATAAGAAACGTACAAGTGGTCATAGATATAAAGTAACAGTAATCATCATTCAGACTTCATTTGAATCTAGAATTTTGCAGTAATTTTATAACACTCATAGGAATCGGATCACTTACGAAATTTCGCAAGGACGATAAGGATTTTCTAGGACTGAAACCCGGGCACAAATGCTTAAGTGTTAGCCACTGTAGTAGTTCTCGCTCGTAGTTTGTACAGACCGAAATCTGCTTAATGCCATAATACCTGAGACGTCGATTGACTTTCACAATTTTCTTGATGAAATAACGCGCAAGGCCGTTGGCGCACCTGTGTGAACTTTTTATTTAGATAATGTATTTTTCGAATTCTTTACTCAGTAAGATTTTGTTAATATAAAATTATTGATAATAATAAAAAACCAATAACTGGTAGCTATTGCTATATTCCTTGTTGTACTATAAAGTTGGAGTGGATACAAAACATAAAATATCAAACAAATTTTTTTGAGAAGATATATTTTATAGGACATTTAGAATTCAAATTCACTATTTTTAGGAAATGTCCGTATGAATATGTGTGCGTATGTGACTACGGGCAGACCTCCGAATCTATTAGATAAATTTTGACCGGATAGGGCTTATTCTTGTTGTTTTTGCTTACATAGTTCGAGAAAATATTTTTTTGTAACGCAGATATGATTTTCGCGTTTTTCTTATCTTATAAGCAGGACTAAAGTAACAGCTGTTCGACCAGCAGGCAAAAAAGTGTCGGAGCGAGACAAAAAGTGCCGTACAGCGCTCACTGGATCTAAAAACGTCCACTTTACTCCCTTGGTACACACTATCACGATGTCTGTCAAATTTGATTTTTTTTTGTTTCAAATAAAGGTTTCCATTTATAACATTTTTCTTTTCTTTTTTTTTTATATTTTCAATATTGTGTCAATAGATACAACTAGAGGCAATCCTTATAGTTATTGACAAAACCTGACTTTTTTAATAATTCCTCTCTTATAAAAATAGTGTATGAAATCTGTTATTACAATAAGACTGATTTGATTGGTTGATGAATACAATATTGGGATATAGTACGGAACAATGATATATTTTTAAATTTTGATTTGAAAGCATTTTGGAAAGAAAAATAAAGCGCGCGACGCGCGTGAATCTTGAGAATGTGTCTAAAAAATAAAATATATATATATATATATATATTGCTTTAACTTGAGAGAGCTTTATATTTTCAATATCGTGAAAAATGACGATGTATGTATATATGGATGGACGTATGTGGGTAATAAAGTTCAAATACAATCGAAAATTATGATTAATAGTCAAAGAAAGGTTCAATAAGTAATTTGTCTGAAGTGTCCTCGTTCTTGCACTTTTTTTTTGGCTCTTCAATGTTGCATCAAGTGACCGTCTCATCCGTTTCAAGGTCTGCAACAAAATCTTGCATTTACATGCATACGAGTTTATAAGTTGTATAAATCCAAAAATATAACTTGTAAAAAACACTTTAAATATACTCAAAATAAGTGCTGTCAGTTAAGAACAATAATTTATTTTTTCAATGTAGTTTCAATTCTTATAATATATTTATGAATAAACAACTTGCAGCTACATAGTATTTATTTGTATTGTATTACTTTACGGGAAATCAAAAGATATTAATTATATATTTATAAACACATATAACACACACACACACACACACACACACACACACACACACACACACACACACACACACACACACACACACACACACACACACACACACACACACATATATATATATATCTTATGGGCAATATTGATCTGGGCATTTGACAAAATTCTCAAATTTTTTTTAATGCTGGTATAATGTGAAAGTTTTATTTGTATTCTTATTTTCTTATATTTTGGACTAGCATATGTTTCGAAAGTTTAGAATTGTAAGTACTTTGCCATATATTTCAAATAACATGATGATATAGTGTTATAAAATACTACAGTTTTGCATATTAAGGGATCGTCCTATTAATTACCAACAAAATTTCCTTTTATTTATTCAGACACCAGGAACATATGTACTATGATTATAAAGCCTTCTGTTTAATTTTGAGCCATTTTCATGAATTCGTTCTCCAGTTATTTGGTACAGACCATTTTTTAAATATGAAAGTTAGTTGCGCAATTCATTTTTACCAATCCTTTTCAAAAAGTTGTTAAGTACAGATATTTATGCACGGAAGAAATAAAACTTAATATTTTTTATTAGTTATATTATTAACTTTTCAAAAAACTTTACAGAAAGTTTGCAAAATTTATCGATTTTTCACCTTAATAATTTATAAATTGTATTTATGATTTAAAATTGTTTAAAATAAATATCAAGTTGCTCATTTCTCATTTCTAGAGCTGTGTGTCGGAGTTCCACTACTGTGATCAGGCGCAAAATAACATTTTACCATACATATCTCGGGTGCATTCTCCTTCCTATTGAACTTCTATAATCGTTAGGTAAAAGGAACATAACTTGATAAGTCAGTATACCTTTTTTGCCTTCAATTGTAATTTTGCGTTTTAAGAGATATACAAGTGTTTAGTAACATAGTTGATATACTTTTTTTCTGATTGGTACACTATAATCATTGACACTCTTTAAATGCTTCAATGTTCTGGAAACTATATTCGACAATTAAGTGATGTATCACATTCTACATGTTTCTGTAGATTTAAACCACAATATTTGAATAATATTTTAATAAATTAATAATAAGTACAGTTTAAATTTGGGTTTACACGTTATTTCTAAGAAATTCAACTTCATGGTTAAAAAACTTTTCAATCAGTACTCCAAAATATTACATAACATAAAAAGATTCAGATTACAATGCACATTTCTAATTAATTGTCGATTTTACCAAGTTTTTCCTAAACACTTGAAAATAAAGTAAACAATATATTAAATACTCATATGCTTTCTACTTCGTGTAAGAATTACAATATATTAGCTCCTTCTGTTTTCATCGCTAAAGAAGATCCAGAATCATTTTCAGAGTACTTACCAATTTTGTATGGCCTACCTGTCAAAAATAAAATTCTCGAAAGTGGATACCCATGTCATTTTTTGCCTTTTTACACATGGGGCTCTACTTACTAAGCCAGTGAATATTTATAACTAATAATGTAAAAAACGCCATAGTACCTATAATTCTTTTTATTACTCATAAACATTTTATTTTTTTCTTTTTATATTTTTAAACTTTAACTCTGAGTTGACTTGTTACTGCTTTTTATGGCTTCTGTAAGATTTAGGTTTGTGCTACTTACTTTAAAATTGTCATTTTATACTGCACAGTGGCTGTCTCTTATTGCCGTAAGCGATTAGAGAACAAAAAACAAAATCGTAACTATATAATAATAGTTTTAAAAAATAACGAAATAATATGAATAGTACCAAAGAAATTAATAGCTAGAATAAGGCTAAAATATATTTATTTTTAGTACAAACAAATTTTTGGTTAAAAACATTATTAGTATTTTGTCAAGTAACTATTTACTAACTTTTAATGAATAGATTCGATTTCTCGATCGAAAATTACTAGAATCCCACCTTAACTTGTTATAAGTCATGATTGCTTTATGCTTATATCCCAGGAATGATGCGTATGCGAACAGATCAAAATATTCTGGTACGCCATGCACGGATATATCGCATACAAAATTTCTTGTTTACATTTTCACTAATAAGGCTTACATAAATGCCCCATACATACAGATTTTTGACCGCGACATAATGCTATAACGGCACGTTCACCTTATCCTTCAACCGGTACATGCACTTTTCTCAAACAAAAATCAAATTCACGTGATCCGTTGCGTAAAAGGTAGTCACGGTGTATCTATCCCAAAAGATCGATAAGTTGCGTGTATATATATATATGTACGTATGTGTGTATGTGCGCGTATGGCTGCATGTACGTGTGTGTATGTGTGCATGAGTATCGACTAATCACGTGTGCATGCATGGAGTAGCGTGCTATTCTAATGCAAGCAAGTTCCACGTACTTATGGGGCCGTCGACACATTACGTCGCATGCCCGACTTTACAGCCTTGAATGTTCGCGCTCGCGTCGTCATTAACATTCACGCGCGTATTCGTTTACTTCCCGCTTCCTCACCGTCGGCGTGCCGCGATTCATTTTTCTGCAAGTGTGAACGCAGGAAATCGGTGCTGCGTTTTCCGACTTTTAACATCTGTCTCCACGTCAAGCTTCATCTGAGGTTACGTCAGTAATATTAAATTTACTAAGTATTATTAATAGCTGGTGTACACACTGTTGCTTTTTGATATTTACACGTAGGAGTTGCATGGTTTATAGAATGATGGATAACAATTATTTCAGCAGGAAATCGGAGGACGTATGGAATGTGAAATGCGACGCACTTTTCTAATTCATTTATGTACTGAAATCCGAAAGAAATTTGGAAGATACTATTTTATGTACATTTTGGAGTAATTTCTATTCATCAAATTATTATTATGTTTTGATTCAAATAGTTTGAAAATGATTAAAAAAATTAAAGAATATTAGTCAAGTTAAAAATGTACATGGTTTTGACAGAAAAGCTATGGTAAAATACTTCCTCTGTCATCAGATTAGCATCTTAGGTATACTAATTATTTACTTACCTCCTGAATTTTACGAACATGCTGCAGTATAGCTGCTTATATTATCTTTAGAAATAATTACAAATAACAATTGCTAGAGTCCCTCCATATCTTTTGAAAAACGGTGATTACAACTTCGTATATTCCGCGCTATTCAGTTGTGCATAGAGTAAGGCAACCAACCTTCCGGATCAATGCGGGACAGCCGGGGGCCTATTACTCATGACCTTTTTTTTTTTTTTAGGGCCCGCTTTTTCAAAATAATTGGGAAGGTATTTGGCACAGAAGAATTAAAAGATTGAACGACAATACTAACAATACTGATTCCTCGCTTATCACATTGTATTTCCTTCCCATTATTTTACGTATCACTGTTCATTCAGCCTTTGTTTCTTTGCTTCGGGTATGCCATAGAGGAGTATTCAGAAGTGCATTGCAAAACAATAATAAGCGATGTAAGTCCGGATGATTAGTACCGAAAACTTCAAGACTGAACATAGATAACGAAAAGTTATCAAATGAAACGATAAGATACATTAATATCAATAATTGTTGATCTTATAATATCCGTTGTTTATAAGTACTATAAATTCTGGTAAGAAATATCTTATTATAATTTAAAAGTAAAATGACGTTAAAAGCAAAGTAATTTTCAAAATAAAAAAAAAACCATAAGTGAAATTTGGATTACAGTAAAAGTATGTGAATATAATTTAAAATCAGTATCCTGACTGAAATCTTATGAATACAAATACTATCTTATACTCGGGACTAGTATATTGATCATTTCTTATATTTTGAACGGAATTCATTCTACGATGATATATTAACTATTTGTTTAATGCCATCAAATATGATGTTTTCTAGACGATAACATAATTTAATAAAATTTTTTTACAAGAAACTTGCATGTTAACATGAATTTTTGTTTTATAATACTAGAAATTTTTGGAGCTAACTTAAATTTATAAAATGTATTATATGAGAATTTCCGAAAAATAGTATATTTACATTTCAAACGGGGGTTTTCGACAAATATAAGTATATTAGTTTTATTGCGAATATTCATAGAGAAATTTTGGTATGATACAATTAATTATTACCATAAAAAAGTATCAAATGCATTAGTTTGATTAAGCTAACTGTCAATGTATTGGCAGTGGTTGTTTATTACAGAAACACTAGTAAAAATATTTATTGTAATTTAAACTATTTCAATGTATATGTAGCACTGGTCGCTCCTTTAGACTTCTTCTATATTTGCCTTCGGAGAGCTCCCGGCGCTCCTTGTTCATAAATTCTTTGAATTTATTAATTTGAAATTTCAGAATTATGTACACTATATCATTGTATAAAAAAATTTGAGTTTATTAATTCACGACAAATCATAACAGCACCTGCGGCAAAAATCAGCCTCGCGGAAATCAACTGGTGTTCAGCATCTGACGTGAGATCCCATCTCGAGATATTGGATTTCTGGTGTATACGAGGCCGTACACACAGTCGCGATAAACAAGAGGAAAAAAGATTAAGTAGAGCGTCGTGTGGTCGAATTAAAAAGAAGAAAAAATATAGAAAAGAAATTATTAAGAGACTAGCGCTGCGAAAGTGAGAAGGGACCAGTTTGAGCGACGGCATGAGCGTCTATTATATAATAATTCGTCGGCGTAATGGTTCTTATAAGGTAACTCGAGGTAATTTGGTCACCTTAAGCACAAATTTTTTTGTATGTTTCTGTAAGTTTGTTTAGAAGAAACTGGTAAAGAATTATTAAAATATCGTATATCTTCTAAGGAAAATATTAATGACACCGTAGAAATGATATTAACTTTATAATAAGCCAAAATGTAAAAAGAGTATGTTGACTATGCTTCTTCATACGTTGTTAATTCGGTCAATTTAATCCAAAAAGTTTCTTTATTTTTTAAACATACATTAGAATACAATCTATCTTCAACTAGTAAACAAATCCTTAACGTCCAAGAATAATACGGACATTTTTCGGATTTATTCTCTTATAAATAACTAAAGATGATTCAGAAAATTTTGAAATATTTTATAAGTCATATTATAAACATTTATTAGCTACTTATATGTCTAATTAAGCTTTCCCATTAAGTAGGGAAATATGTGTGGCTGAATTAGGTGTATGACCGAATTACCTCCAGTTATCTTATGTTCGGAAGTCTGGTGCACATGAGGGGGGGGGGGGGGGGGGGAGGGGGGGGGGGAGAGAGAGAGAGAGAGAGAGAGAGAGAGAGAGAGAGAGAGAGAGAGAGAGAGAGAGAGAGAGAGGAGAGAAAGTATACGTGGGTTAAAGTGGCCTGTCGAAACAGCCTAAATTGTCAGTCAAATTTAACCAATAAATTGGGTCTATATGTAACGTACAATAAAGGCACGAAAAGTTTTGGGGTTGGGTGACTGACGATATTGGTAACGTTAATAAGCGTGCGATTTGCAAAGAAAAAACGTCAAAAAGAAAGAAAATACAACGAAAGAATGCAAAAAATGATCCTATAGAGATCTACTTGAAAATTTTCCACAAAATATAAGTAACATGAATTGTAAGAAAAAAATGCCATGAGTAATTACAAACGTATTAAGTACTGAAAGTTTTTAAATTTCTGATATTTGAAATAAAATCCATTATGCACTTTTTTTAATTTAGCCAATAGTCTTTTATTAAATAAAAAAATAGTTTTTTTTGGACTTCCAGATTTTATGATATATTCCTTGTTATGCAAAATTTCGAAAATCATTATCTATAATTTAGAATAAAATTAAGTAATTTTAAATATTAATGAGGATAAAGTTAACTTCAGAAGAAGTAAAATATAAAGGTATATTAGATAGATAAATAGTATTATATATGAAATCATATTTTTTATGTATGATCGATTCCAACGAATATTTAATTTTTAGAGGATTACAATAAATATTGGAATACCTACTTCAAAAATTTACTTGAAGTTATAAATAAATTTTTCATATTTTGTTCTAGCTTTTTTAATTTTACAGAAATTGATTGTTATATGATTATCATGAATAGATTTCACTTTTCATTTATAAGTAATATTGATACTAACGTCAGCATAAAATAAAAACGCTGAATAAATTTAGAAAATCATAATTATTACTTTATTGAAATTCTACATATATTTTTTTATTTCCTATCATGTTAAAATTTGAATTGTGCAAAGATAAAATTTTACAATAAATTTTTTCCATTTAAAGTGCTAGAACAAAAGCTTATTAATATCATCATTTTTATTCTCCACTCATTCTTCTTATTCCATGTTCATAGTTTGACTGCAGACTGCCACTTATCGATGTATTTGACTTGCTAAATCGCGGGAAATGGCAACCGAGTGACCGTAAAGATTTTATAGTGGCTCACGCCTCGTAATTAGAGGTATAGGTTGCGTACAAGTGTCGACTTTCCGCGAGAAAATCAACGGCTTTTTGGGAACTAAGGTAACGGAATAGACACTGTTTGTTCTCGAACGAGTTTCTTCGCTTGCGTGTTCTAGTTTAATGAAATTTTTCACGTATTCCGCAGTTTTGCAATTCTTCACCATGAAACACATTTTTCCAGCACCTTATAAATAATATCAACATGTGTGATTTATATTTCTATTTGCTCTGCAGACGTCGCAACCATAGTTATGACATAGATTTCACTATCCTCAATCAGGATCAAACAGTATTAGTAAGATATTATGAATACCAAAAATAGTATATTATATCTCTTCTCTTTGTAAATTACTGTAATAATGCAAAAAGAAATTTTCAAAGAGTTACGCAATTTGGACCATGAAAAAACAGATATATTAATGATTTGCCACAGTATATACGTAATAATTATCCTAATTTTTTAGAGCATATTGAATAGTCTAATACTGGAAGATGACGGAAAGATGACTACTACGGTTATACAGTAGCTCATATCTTTGTACGTAATGAATCGGCATAGCAATGGTTGAGCTGCAATTGTAACTTGATAATTTCATCATAGTCATAGAAATATGTTGTTTAATCTACTAGTGTTTCATTGCTATAGCTGTCTCCTCAATCTGTTCCACTTTCTAATCAGTTTGTCCCTGGTTAATATATTCTTCTCTTAAAGATTTGTGTTATCAATTTTTAAAATTAAGTCAACAGTTATTAGAAATATATTTGTGAGCGATGCAAAACTCGAAACATATTTATATAGACTTACAATGAATATTTTATTTCAGAAAGACTTGAAATCAAAATTGTGAATAACGTTCACTTATTAAGTATTTCAATTGAAAGACTAATAAATGAAGGCTTCAAAATGTATTAAAATCAAACTACTTTCAAAATCTCATTGATACAAGTTATACACGGAGAGAAAGAAAACAGTAAAAATGACCAAACTGTCAAGTAACCGTGAGGCAGACCTGAGAATCCAAATTTTTTACCAAACTTTTTGGCAATTTTACTAAAAGTTTTGTAAAATTTACAAAAAGTCTAGTAAAAATTGTCAAATTTTGGTAAAAATTTTGGTTTTTCAGGTCTGTGTCAGCGTTACTTGACAGTATAGTAATTTTTACTGAATTTTTGGTAATTTTTACTGATTTCTTTCTCTCCGTGTATACAAACTAAATTATATAGTGTGATTTCAATTATTGCGAAATTAAAAAATTATAATAATGAATTGCGGTATATTAAAGAATTTCAAAATCCGTTATACTTTCGGAAGAAATGTAGCTTCGATGAAAACTATTTGAATAATTATTCAAAATCATCATGCATATACATGGGTATAAGTATGCACGGCGCTATGTGAATAACTTTTAGATGAAAGTATATTAAAATGAATTTTTTTATGAAATACACGTTATACAGATAAGCGAATGAAATTCTTTCCTTTTTTAATTTACAAAATTCGTTTGCCTACTTTACCATGATATTTTTTGTATTACCCGACAGTACGTGAAGAGCGCATGCGCTTTTTGAAATTGTGGGATACTTTGATATGCGCTCATAGGGTAGCCAGGAGTTGTCGTAACAAGCCTTCCAGCGGGTATATTCAAGCACAGGCCTTTTGCTTTGCGTGCACCGCGAAGCGGGCGAGGAAGAAAAAGAGAGAGAGCGAGAGAGAGAGAGAGAGAGAGAGAGAGAGAGAGAGAGAGAGAGAGAGAGAGAGAGAAGGGAGGGGGCCGCCCGCCGAACTGTTAGACAGTGAAAGTCCTGCGGCGGCGCGCATGTAGGGGATGCAGCAGCAGCCGCGGCCGTATAGCAGCGTACAAGTGAGGAGGGACTGAGATACACAGGACGGGGGGCGGGGGGCGATCCCCGCTAAGGTATATGAGGGCCTCAAGTCGCGGCCTGGCCGGTACTTCTAGCCACGTCGCTGCCTACTTGCACACACACATCCAGCAGCACGTGCAGTGCAGACAGCGGACGAACTCACGTTTTTGTTCTCATTTTCGCGCCTTCGCGTCGTGGATCGTAAAGCAGCAGCACCGGAAGATCCCAATAGTGTGTATCCAAGGAAGTCAAGAGGAACGGTGCATTTCAGGAAGGCAGGAGGAGGATCAAGAAATACAAGATGCGCACCCTCTGCATGGTACGTAGAGTGCGGATTTCGCTACGCGTGTGACACGTGCTCCTTTGTGATTTGAAAGTGAACGTTGAAATAGCACACTCCTGGCTTCTCTTTCTCATGGTTCCAACGATTTGATTTAAGCATTACTTAAAACAGAGTTTATTCAATTAGGGCAGTATTATTTTATATTATACAAGCTTTTCCTTAACAGGTGTATTATGTCTGCCATTAAGGAAAAGTTTGGATAGTATAATAGAAAAAAGACTTCTCTTACAGAACCCTAAATTTCAAATTTATAACCTTTGAAACCTGCATCATAGTGAATTACTCCACAGAGCTCGAAAAAATACTATATATCACGCGGTTATTAGGTTGATAATGCTGCTATTAAACACACTTCGATCTTGCCCGGTGTTGATTGATTTATAAATAATA